>JBBPBR010000122.1:0-17968 GCA_037974775.1 Cicer pinnatifidum | reverse complement strand
ATAAAAACCCTAATTGGACAAGAATAAGCCTAGGGACGACGAAAATGACCTAAATGTTCGTCCAATGACACAAACACACCTATTGGATGCACAAGATTGCATAAAAACCCTAATTGGACAAGAATAAGATTAGGGAGGACGAAAATGACCTAAATGTTCCTCCATTGACACAAACACACCTTTCGGATGCACAAGATTGGTTAAAAACCCTAATTGGACAAGAATAAGCCTAGGGAGAACGAAAATGACCTAAATGTTCATCCAATGACACAAATGAACTTATTGGATGCACAAGGTTGGTTAAAAACCCTAATTGGACAAGAATAAGGCTAGGGACGACGAAAATGACCTAAATGTTCGTCCAATGACAAAACACACCTATTGGATGCACAAGATTGCATAAAAACCCTAATTGGACAAGAATAAGACTAGGGAAGACAAAAATGACCTAAATGTTCCTCCAATGTCACAAATGAACTTATTGGATGCACAAGGTTGGTTACAAACTCTAAGTGGACAAGATTAAGTCTAGGGAGGACGAGAATGTCCTAAATGTTAAACCAATTACACAAATGAACTTATTTGATGCACAAGGTTTGTTAAAAACCCTAATTGGACAAGAATAAGCCTAGGAAGGACGACAATGACCTAAATGTTCGTCCAATGACACAAACACACCTGTTGGATGCACAAGATTGCATAAAAAACTAATTGGACAAAAATAAGCCTAGGGAGGACGAAAATGACCTAAATGTTCCTCCAATGACACAAATGAACTTATTGGATGCACAAGGTTGGTTAAAAACCCTAATTGGACAAGAATAAGCCTAGGGAGGACGAAAATGACCTAAATGTTCAACCAATGACACAAATGAACTTATTGGATGCACAAGGTTGGTTAAAAACCCTAATTGGACAAGAATAAGCCTAGGGAGGACGAAAATGACCTAAATGTTCGTCCAATGACACAAACACACCTATTGGATGCACAAGATTGCATAAAAACCCTAATTGGACAAGAATAAGACTAAGAGGGACGAAAATGACCTAAATGTTTATCCAATGACACAAACACACCTATTGAATGCACAAGATTGGTTAAAAACCCTAATTGGACAAGAATAACCCTATGGAAGACGAAAATGACCTAAATGTTCATCCAATGACACAAATGAACTTATTGGATTCACAAGATTGGTTAAAAACCCTAATTGGACAAGAATAAGTCTAGGGAGGACGAAAATTACCTAAATGTTCGTCCAATGACACAAACACACCTATTGGATGGACAAGTTTGCATAAAAACCCTAATTGCACAAAAATAAGACTAGGGAGGACGAAAAGGACCCAAATGTTCCTCCAATGACACAAATGAACTTATTGGATGCACAAGGTTGGTTAAAAACCCTAATTGGACAAGAATAAGCCTAGGGAGGACGATAATTACCTAAATGTTCAACCAATGACACAAATGAACTTATTGGATGCACAAGATTGGTTAAAAACCCTAATTGGACAAGAATAAGTCTAGGGAGGACGAAAATGACCTAAATGTTCGTCCAATGACACAAACACACCTATTGGATGCACAAGATTGCATAAAAACCCTAATTGGACAAGAATAAGACTAGGGAGGACGAAAATGACCTAAATGTTTATCTAATGACACAAACACACCCATTGGATGCACAAGATTGGCTAAAAACCCTAATTGGACAAGAATAAGCCTAGGGAGGACGAAAATGACCTAAATGTTCATCCAATGACACAAATGAACTTATTGGATGCACAAGATTGGTTAAAAACCCTAACTGGACAAGAATAAGCCTAGGGAGGACGAGAATGACCTAAATGTTCGTCCAATGACACAAAGACACCTATTGGATGCACAAGATTGCATAAAAACCCTAATCGGACAAGAATAAGACTAGGGAGGACGAAAATGACCTAAATGTTCATCCAATGACACAAATGAACTTATTGGATGCACAAGATTGGTTAAAAACCCTAATTGGACAAGAATAAGCCTAGGGAGGACGAAAATGACCTAAATGTTCATCCAATGACACAAATGAACTTATTGGATGCACAAGATTGTTTAAAAACCCTAATTAGACAAGAATAAGCCTATGGAGGACGAAAATGACCTAAATGTTCATCCAATGACACAAATGAACTTATTGGATGCACAAGATTGTTTAAAAACCCTAATTGGACAAGAATAAGCCTATGGAGGACGAAAATGACCTAAATGTTCTTCCAATGACACAAATGAACTTATTGGATGCACAAGATTGGTTGAAAACCTTAATTGGACAAGAATAAGCCTAGGGAGGACGAAAATGACCTAAATGTTCATCCAATGACACAAATGAACTTATTGGATGCACAAGATTGGTTAAAAACCCTAATTGGACAAGAATAAGCCTAGGGAGGACGAAAATGACCTAAATGTTCATCCAATGACACAAATGAACTTATTGGATGCACAAGATTGGTTAAAAACCCTAATTGGACAAGAATAAGCATAGGGAGGCAGAACATGACATAAATGTTCATCCAATGACACAAACACACATATTGGATGCACAAGATTGCTTAAAACCCTAATTGGACAAGAATAAGACTAGGGAGGACGAAAATGACCTAAATGATCATCCAATGACACAAATGAACTTATTGGATGCACAAGATTGGTTAAAAACCCTAATTGGACAAGAATAAGCCTAGGGAGGACGAAAATGACCTAAATGTTCATCCAATGACACAAATGAACTTATTGGATGCACAAGATTGGTTAAAAACCCTAATTGGACAAGAATAAGCCTAGGGAGGACGAAAATGACCTAAATGTTCGTCCAATGACACAAATACACCTATTGGATGCACAAGATTGCATAAAAACCCTAATTAGACAAGAATAAGACTAGGGAGGACGAAAATGACCTAAATGTTCCTCCAATGACACAAACACACCTATTGGATGCACAAGATTGCATAAAAACCCTAATGCGACAAGAATAAGACTAGGGAGGACGAAAATGACCTAAATGTTCATCCAATGACACAAATGAACTTATTGGATGCACAAGATTGGTTAAAAACCCTAATTGGACAAGAATAAGCCTAGGGAGGACGAAAATGACCTAAATGTTCGTCCAATGACACAAACACACCTATTGGATGCACAAGATTGCATAAAAACCCTAATTGGATAAGAATAAAACTAGGGAGGACCAAAATGACCTAAATGTTCCTCCAATGACACAAACACACCTATTGGAAGCACTAGATTGCATAAAACCCTAATTCGACAAGAATAAGACTAGGGAGGACGAAAATGACCTAAATGTTCATCCAATGACACAAATGAACTTATTGGATGCACAAGATTGGTTAAAAACCCTAATTGGACAAGAATAAGCCTAGGGAGGACGAAAATGACCTAAATGTTCATCCAATGACACAAATGAACTTATTGGATGCACAAGATTGGTTAAAAACCCTAATTGGACAAGAATAAGCCTAGGGAGGACGAAAATGACCTAAATGTTCGTCCAATGACACAAACACATCTATTGGATGCACAAGATTGCATAAAAACCCTAATTGGACAAGAATAAGACTAGGGAGGACGAAAATGACCTAAATGTTCCTCCAATGATACAAATGAACTTATTGGATGCACAAGGTTGGTTAAAAACCCTAATTGGACAAGAATAAGCCTAGGGAGGACGAAAATGACCTAAATGTTCGTCCAATGACACAAACACACCTATTGGATGCACAAGATTGTATAAAAACCCTAATTCGACAAGAATAAGACTAGGGAGAACGAAAATGACCTAAATGTTCCTCCAATGACACAAACACACCTATTGGATGCACAAGATTGCATAAAAACCCTAATTGGACAAGAATAAGACTAGGGAGGACGAAAATGACCTAAATGTTCATCGAATGACACAAATGAACTTATTGTATCCACAAGATTGGTTAAAAACCCTAATTGGACAAGAATAAGCCTACGGAGGACGAAAATGACCTAAAAGTTCGTCCAATGACACAAACACACCTATTGGATGCACAAGATTGCATAAAAACCCTAATTGGAAAAGAATAAGACTAGGGAAGACGAAAATGACCTAAATGTTCCTCCAACGACACAAACACACCTATTGGATGCACAAGATTGCATAAAAACCCTAATTGGACAAGAATAAGACTAGGGAGGACGAAAATGACCTAAATGTTCATCCAATGACACAAATGAACTTATTGGATGCACAAGATTGGTTAAAAACCCTAATTGGACAAGAATAAGCCTAGGGAGGACGAAAATGACCTAAATGTTCATCCAATGACACAAATGAACTTATTGGATGCACAAGATTGGTTGAAAACCCTAATTGGACAAGAATAAGTATAGGGAGGACGTAAATGACCTAAATGTTCCACCAATGACACAAATGAACTTATTGGATGCACAAGGTTGGTTAAAAACCCTAATTGGACAAGAATAAGCCTAGGGAGGACGAAAATGACCTAAATGTTCAACCAATGACACAAATGAACTTATTGGATGCACAAGGTTAGTTAAAAACCCTAATTGAACAAGAATAAGCCTAGGGAGGACGAAAATGACCTAAATATTCGTCCAATGACAAAAACACACCAATTGGATGCACAAGATTGCATAAAAACCCTAATTGGACAAGAATAAGCCTAGGGAGGACGAAAATGACCTAAATGTTCGTCCAATGACACAAACACACCTATTGGATGCACAAGATTGCATAAAAACCCTAATTGGACAAGAATAAGACTAGGGAGGACGTAAATGACCTAAATGTTCCACCAAAGACACAAATGAACTTATTGGACGCACAAGGTTGGTTAAAAACCCTAATTGGACAAGAATAAGCCTAGGGAGGACGAAAATGACCTAAATGTTCAACCAATGACACAAATGAACTTATTGGATGCACAAGGTTGGTTAAAAACCCTAATTGGACAAAAATAAGCCTAGGGAGGACGAAAATGACCTAAATGTTCGTCCAATGACACAAACACACCTATTGGATGCACAAGATTACATAAAAACCCTAATTGGACAAGAATAAGACTAGGGAGGACGAAAATGACCTAAATGTTTATCCAATGACACAAATGAACTTATTGGATGCACAAGATTGGTTTAAAACCCTAATTGGACAACAATAAGCCTAGGGAGGACGAAAATGACCTAAATGTTCCTCCAATGACAAAAATGAACTTATTGGATGCACAAGATTGGCTAAAAACCCTAATTGGACAAGAATAAGCCTAGGGAGGACGAAAATGACCTAAATGTTCATCCAATGACACAAGTGAACTTATTGGATGCACAATGTTGGTTAAAAACCCTAATTGGACAAGAATAAGCCTAGGGACAACGAAAATGACCTAAATGTTCGTCCAATGACACAAACACACCTATTGGATGCACAAGATTGCATAAAAACCCTAATTGGACAAGAATATGACTAGGGAGGACGAAAATGACCTAAATGTTCCTCCAATGACACAAACACACCTATTGGATGCACAAGATTGGTTAAAAACCCTAATTGGACAAGAATAAGCCTAGGGAGGACGAAAATGACCTAAATGTTCATCCAATGAAACAAATCAACTTATTGGATGCACATGATTGGTTAAAACCCCTAATTGGACAAGAATAAGCATAGGGAGGACGAAAATGACCTAAATGTTCCTCCAATGACACAAATGAACTTATTGGATGCACAAGATTGGCTAAAAACCCTAATTGGACAAGAATAAGCCTAGGGAGGACGAAAATGACCTAAATGTTCATCCAATGACACAAGTGAACTTATTGGATGCACAATGTTGGTTAAAAACCCTAATTGGACAAGAATAAGCCTAGGGAGGACGAAAATGACCTAAATGTTCATCCAATGACACAAACACACATATTGGATGCACAAGATTGCATAAAAACCCTAGGGAGGACGAAAATGACCTAAATGTTCATCCAATGACACAAATCAACTTATTGGATGCACATGATTGGTTAAAAACACAAATTGGACAAGAATAAGCCTAGGGAGGACGAAAATGACCTAAACGTTCATCCAATGACACAAATGAACTTATTGGATGCAAAAGATTGGTTAAAAACCCTAATTGGACAAGAATAAGCATAGGGAGGACGAAAATGACCTAAATGTTCATCCAATGACACAAACACACATATTGGATGCACAAGATTGCTTAAAACCCTAATTGGACAAGAATAAGCATAGGGAGGACGAAAATGACCTAAATGTTCATCCAATGACACAAATGAACTTATTGGATGCACAAGATTGGTTAAAAACCCTAATTGGACAAGAATAAGCCTAGGGAGGACGAAAATGACCTAAATGTTCGTCCAATGACACAAACATACCTACTGGATGCACAAGATTGCATAAAAACCCTAATTGGACAAGAATAAGACTAGGGAGGACGAAAATGACCTAAATGTTCCTCCAATGATACAAATGAACTTATTGGATGCACAAGGTTGGTTAAAAACCCTAATTGGACAAGAATAAGCCTAGGGAGGACGAAAATGACCTAAATGTTCATCCAATGACACAAATGAACTTATTGTATGCACAAGATTGGTTAAAAACCCTAATTGGAAAAGAATAAGCCTAGGGAGGACAAAAATGACCTAAATGTTCATGCAATGGCACAAATGAACTTATTGGATGCACAAGATTGGTTAAAAACCCTAATTGGACAAGAATAAGCCTAGGGAGGACGAAAATGACCTAAATGTTTAACCAATGACACAAATGAACTTATTGGATGCACAAGATTGGTTAAAAACCCTAATTGGACAAGAATAAGCCTAGGGAGGACGAAAATGACCTAAATGTTCATCCAATGACACAAATGAACTTATTGGATGCACAAGATTGGTTAAAAACCCTAATTGGACAAGAATAAGCCTAGGGAGGACGAAAATGACCTAAATGTTCATCCAATGACACAAATGAACTTATTGGATGCACAAGATTGGTTAGAAACCCTAATTGGACAAGAATAAGCCTAGGGACGACGAAAATGACCTAAATGTTCGTCCAATGACACAAACACACCTATTGGATGCAAAAGATTGCATAAAAACGCTAATTGGACAAGAATAAGACTAGGGAGGACGAAAATGACTTAAATGTTCCTCCAATGACACAAACACCTATTGGATGCACAAGATTGGTTAAAAATCCTAATTGGACAAGAATAAGCCTAGGGAGGACGAAAGTGTCATAAATGTTCCTCCAATGACACAAATGAACTTATTGGTTGCACAAGATTGTCTAAAACCCCTAATTGGACAAGAATAAGCCTAGGGAGGACGAAAATGACCTAAATGTTCATCCAATGAGACATATGAACTAATTGGTTGCACAAGATTGGCTAAAACCCCTAATTGGACAAGAATAAGCCTATGGAGGACGAAAATGACCTAAATGTTCATCCAATGACACAAATGAACTTATTGGATGCACAAGATTGGTTAAAAACCCTAATTGTACAAGAATAAGCCTAGGGAGGACGAAAATGACCTAAATGTTCATCCAATGACACAAATGAACTTATTGGATGCACAAGATTGGTTAAAAACCCTAATTGGACAAGAATAAGCCTAGGGAGGACGAAAATGACCTAAATGTTCATCCCATGACACAAATGAACTTATTGGATGCACAAGATTGGTTGAAAACCCTAATTGGACAAGAATAAGCCTAGGGAGGACGAAAATGACCTAAATGTTCATCCAATGACACAAATGAACTTATTGGATGCACAAGATTGCTTAAAAACCCTAATTGGACAAGAATAAGCCTAGTGAGGACGAAAATGACCTAAATGTTCATCCAATGACACAAATACACCTATTGGATGCACAAGATAGGTTAAAAACCCTAATTGGACAAGAATAAGCCTAGGGAGGACGAAAATGACCTAAATGTTCATCCAATGACACAAATGAACTTATTGGATGCACAAGATTGGTTAAAAACCCTAATTGGACAAGAATAAGCCTAGGGAGGACGAAAATGACCTAAATGTTCATCCAATGACACAAATGAACTTATTGGATGCACAAGATTGGTTAAAAACCCTAATTAGACAAGAATAAGCCTATGGAGGACGAAAATGACCTAAATGTTCATCGAATGACACAAATGAACTTATTGGATGCACAAGATTGGTTAAAAACCCTAACTGGACAAGAATAAGCCTAGGGAGGACGAAAATGACTTAAATGTTCGTCCAATGAAACAAACACACCTATTGGATGCACAAGATTGCATAAAAACCCTAATTGGACAAGAATAAGAATAGGGAGGACGAAAATGACCTAAATGTTCATCCAATGACACAAATGAACTTATTGGATGCACAAGATTGGTTAAAAACCCTAATTGGACAAGAATAAGCCTAGGGAGGACGAAAATGACCTAAATGTTCATTGAATGACACAAATGAACTTATTGGATGCACAAGATTGGTTAAAAACCCTAATTGGACAAGAATAAGCCTAGGGAGGACGAAAATGACCTAAATGTTCATCCAATGACACAAATGAACTTATTGGATGCACAAGATTGGTTAAAAACCCTACTTGGACAAGAATAAGCCTAGGGAGGACGAAAATGACCTAAATGTTCCTCCAATGACACAAACACACCTATTGGATGCACAAGATTGCATAAAAACCCTAATTGGACAAGAATAAGACTAGGGAGGACGAAAATAACCTAAATGTTCCTCTAATGACACAAATGAACTAATTGGATGCACAAGGTTGGTTAAAAACCCTAATTGGACAAGAATAAGCATAGGGAGGACGAAAATGACCTAAATGTTCATCCAATGACACAAATGAACTTATTGGATGCACAAGATTGGTTAAAAACCCTAATTGGACAAGAATAAGCCTAGGGAGGACGAAAATGACCTAAATGTTCATCCAATGACACAAATGAACTTATTGGATGCACAAGATTGGTTAAAAACCCTAATTGGACAAGAATAAGCCTAGGGAGGACGAAAATGACCTAAATGTTCATCCAATGACACAAATGAACTTATTGGATGCACAAGATTGCATAAAAACCCTAATTGGACAATAATAAGCCTAGGGAGGACGAAAATGACCTAAATGTTCATCCAATGACACAAATGAACTTATTGGATGCACAAGATTGGTTAAAAACCCTAATTGGACAAGAATAAGCATAGGGAGGACGAAAATGACCAAAATGGTTATCCAATGACACAAACACACATATTGGATGCACAAGATTGCTTAAAACCCTAATTGGACAAGAATAAGACTAGGGATGACGAAAATGACCTAAATGTTCATCCAATGACACAAATGAAATTATTGGATGCACAAGATTGGTTAAAAACCCTAATTGGACAAGAATAAGGCTAGAGAGGACGAAAATGACCTAAATGTTCGTCCAATGACACAAATGAACTTATGGGATGCACAAGATTGGTTAAAAACCCTAATTGGACAAGAATGAGCATAGGGAGGACGAAAATGACCTAAATGTTCATCCAATGACACAAACACACATATTGGATGCACAAGATTGCTTAAAACTCTAATTGGACAAAAATAAGACTAGGGATGACGAAAATGACCTAAATGTTCATCCAATGACACAAACACACATATTGGATGCACAAGATTGCATAAAAACCCTAATTCGACAAGAATAAGACTAGGGAGGACGAAAATGACCTAAATGTTCATCCAATGACACAAATGAACTTATTGGATGCACAAGATTGGTTAAAAACCCTAATTGGACAAGAATAAGCCTAGGGAGGACGAAAATGACCTAAATGTTCGTCCAATGACACAAACACACCTATTGGATGCACAAGATTACATAAAAACCCTAATTGGACAAGAATAAGACTAGGGAGGACGAAAATGACCTAAATGTTTATCCAATGACACAAATGAACTTATTGGATGCACAAGATTGGTTTAAAACCCTAACTGGACAATAATAAGCCTAGGGAGGACGAAAATGACCTAAATGTTCCTCCATTGACAAAAATGAACTTATTGGATGCACAAGATTGGCTAAAAACCCTAATTGGACAAGAATAAGCCTAGGGAGGACGAAAATGACCTAAATGTTCATCCAATGACACAAGTGAACTTATTGGATGCACAATGTTGGTTAAAAACCCTAATTGGACAAGAATAAGCCTAGGGACTACGAAAATGACCTAAATGTTCGTCCAATGACACAAACACACCTATTGGATGCACAAGATTGCATAAAAACCCTTATTGGACAAGAATATGACTAGAGAGGACGAAAATGACCTAAATGTTCCTCCAATGACACAAACACACCTATTGGATGCACAAGATTGGTTAAAAACCCTAATTGGACAAGAATAAGCCTAGGGAGGACGAAAATGACCTAAATGTTCATCCAATGACACAAATCAACTTATTGGATGAACATGATTGGTTAAAAACCCTAATTGGACAAGAATAAGCCTAGGGAGGACGAAAATGACCTAAATGTTCCTCCAATGACACAAATGAACTTATTGGATGCACAAGCTTGGCTAAAAACCCTAATTGGACAAGAATAAGCCTAGGGAGGACGAAAATGACCTAAATGTTCATCCAATGACACAAGTGAACTTATTGGATGCACAATGTTGGTTAAAAACCCTAATTGGACAAGAATAAGCCTAGGGACGACGAAAATGACCTAAATGTTCGTCCAATGACACAAACACACCTATTGGATGCACAAGATTGCATAAAAACCCTAATTGGACAAGAATATTACTAGGGAGGACGAAAATGACCTAAATGTTCCTCCAATGACACAAACACACCTATTGGATGCACAAGATTGGTTAAAAACCCTAATTGGACAAGAATAAGCCTAGGGAGGACGAAAATGACCTAAATGTTCATCCAATGACACAAATCAACTTATTGGATGCACATTATTGGTTAAAAACCCTAATTGGACAAGAATAAGCCTAGGGAGGACGAAAATGACCTAAATGTTCCTCCAATGACACAAATGAACTTATTGGATGCACAAGCTTGGCTAAAAACCCTAATTGGACAAGAATAAGCCTAGGGAGGACGAAAATGACCTAAATGTTCATCCAATGACACAAGTGAATTTATTGGATGCACAATGTTGGTTAAAAACCCTAATTGGACAAGAATAAGCCTAGGGACGACGAAAATGACCTAAATGTTCGTCCAATGACACAAACACACCTATTGGATGCACAAGATTGCATAAAAACCCTAATTGGACAAGAATATGACTAGGGAGGACGAAAATGACCTAAATGTTCCTCCAATGACACAAACACACCTATAGGATGCACAAGATTGGTTAAAAACCCTAATTTGACAAGAATAAGCCTAGGGAGGACGAAAATGACCTAAATGTTCATCCAATGAAACAAATCAACTTATTGGATGCACATGATTGGTTAAAACCCCTAATTGGACAAGAATAAGCCTAGGGAGGACGAAAATGACCTAAATGTTCCTCCAATGACACAAATGAACTTATTGGATGCACAAGATTGGCTAAAAACCCTAATTGGACAAGAATAAGCCTAGGGAGGACGAAAATGACCTAAATGTTCCTTCAATGACACAAGTGAACTTATTGGATGCACAATGTTGGTTAAAAACCCTAATTGGACAAGAATAAGCCTAGGGACGACGAAAATGACCTAAATGTTCGTCCAATGAGACAAACACACCTATTGGATGCACAAGATTGCATAAAAACCCTAATTGGACAAGAATATGACTAGGGAGGACGAAAATGACCTAAATGTTCCTCCAATGACACAAACACACCTATTGGATGCACAAGATTGGTAAAAACCCTAATTGGACAAGAATATGCCTAGGGAGGACGAAAATGACCTAAATGTTCATCCAATGACACAAATCAACTTATTGGATGCACATGATTGGTTAAAAACCCTAATTGGACAAGAATACGCCTAGGGAGGACGAAAATGACCTAAATGTTCCTCCAATGACACAAATGAACTTATTGGATGCACAAGATTGGCTAAAAACCTTAATTGGACAAGAATAAGGCTAGGGAGGACGAAAATGACCTAAATGTTCATCCAATGACACAAATGAACTTATTGGATGCACAAGATTGGTTAAAAACCCTAATTGGACAAGAATAAGCATAGGGAGGCAGAAAATGACATAAATGTTCATCCAATGACACAAACACACATATTGGATACACAAGATTGCTTAAAACCCTAATTGGACAAGAATAAGACTAGGGAGGACGAAAATGACCTAAATGATCATCCAATGACACAAATGAACTTATTGGATGCACAAGATTGGTTAAAAACCCTAATTGGACAAGAATAAGCCTAGGGAGGACGAAAATGACCTAAATGTTCCTCCAATGACACAAATGAACTTATTGGATGCACAAGATTGGCTAAAAACCCTAATTGGACAAGAATAAGGCTAGGGAGGACGAAAATGACCTAAATGTTCATCCAATGACACAAATGAACTTATTGGATGCACAAGATTGGTTAAAAACCCTAATTGGACAAGAATAAGCATAGGGAGGACGAAAATGACCTAAATGTTCATCCAATAACAAAAACACACATATTGGATGCACAAGATTGCTTAAAACCCTAATTGGACAAGAATAAGACTAGGGATGACGAAAATGACCTAAATGTTCATCCAAGGACACAAATGAACTTATTGGATGCACAAGATTGGTTAAAAACCCTAATTGGACAAGAATAAGCCTAGGGAGGACGAAAATGACCTAAATGTTCATCCAATGACACAAATGAACTTATTGGATGCACAAGATTGGTTAAAAACCCTAATTGGACAAGAATAAGCATAGGGAGGCAGAAAATGACGTAAATGTTCATCCAATGACACAAACACACATATTGGATGCACAAGATTGCTTAAAACCCTAATTGGACAAGAATAAGACTAGGGAGGACGAAAATGACCTAAATGATCATCCAATGACACAAATGAACTTATTGGATGCACAAGATTGGTTAAAAACCCTAATTGGACAAGAATAAGCCTAGGGAGGACGAAAATGACCTAAATGTTCATCCAATGACACAAATGAACTTATTGGATGCACAAGATTGGTTAAAAACCCTAATTGGACAAGAATAAGCCTAGGGAGGACGAAAATGACCTAAATGTTCGTCAAATGACACAAATACACCTATTGGATGCACAAGATAGCATAAAAACCCTAATTGAACAAGAATAAGACTAGTGAGTACGAAAATGACCTAAATGTTCCTCCAATGACACAAACACACCTATTGGATTCACAAGATTGCATAAAAACCCTAATTCGACAAGAATAAGACTAGGGAGGACGAAAATGACCTAAATGTTTCTCCAATGACACAAACACACCTATTGGATGCACAAGATTGCATAAAAACCCTAATTGGACAAGAATAAGCATAGGGAGGACGAAAATGACCTAAATGTTCGTCCAATGACACAAACACACCTATTGGATGCACAAGATTGCATAAAAACCCTAATTGGACAAGAATAAGACTAGGGAGGACGAAAATGACCTAAATGTTCCTCCAATGACACAAACACACCTATTGGATGCACAAGATTGCATAAAAACCCTAATTGGACAAGAATAAGCCTAGGGACGACGAAAATGACCTAAATGTTCGTCCAATGACACAAACACACCTATTGGATGCACAAGATTGGATAAAAACCCTAATTGGACAAGAATAAGACTAGGGAGGACGAAAATGACCTAAATGTTCCTCCAATGACACAAGTGAACTTATTGGATGCACAATGTTGGTTACAAACTCTAAGTGGACAAGATTAAGTCTAGGGAGGACGAAAATGTCCTAAATGTTCAACCAATTACACAAATGAACTTATTGGATGCACAAGATTGCTTAAAACCCTAATTGGACAAGAATAAGACTAGGGAGGACGAAAATGACCTAAATGATCATCCAATGACACAAATGAACTTATTGGAGGCACAAGATTGGTTAAAAACCCTAATTGGACAAGAATAAGCCTAGGGAGGACGAAAATGACCTAAATGTTCGTCCAATGACACAAATGAACTTATTGGATGCACAAGATTGGTTAAAACCCTAATTGGACAAGAATAAGCCTAGGGAGGACGAAAATGACCTAAATGTTCCTCCAATGACACAAACACACCTATTGGATGCACAAGATTGCATAAAAACCCTAATTGGACAAGAATAAGACTAGGGAGGACGAAAATAACCTAAATGTTCCTCTAATGACACAAATGAACTAATTGGATGCACAAGGTTGGTTAAAAACCCTAATTGGACAAGAATAAGCATAGGGAGGACGAAAATGACCTAAATGTTCATCCAATGACACAAATGAACTTATTGGATGCACAAGATTGGTTAAAAACCCTAATTGGACAAGAATAAGCCTAGGGAGGACGAAAATGACCTAAATGTTCATCCAATGACACAAATGAACTTATTGGATGCACAAGATTGGTTAAAAACCCTAATTGGACAAGAATAAGCCTAGGGAGGACGAAAATGACCTAAATGTTCATCCAATGACACAAATGAACTTATTGGATGCACAAGATTGGTTGAAAACCCTAATTGGACAAGAATAAGCCTGGGGAGGACGAAAATGACCTAAATGTTCATCCAATGACACAAATGAACTTATTGGATGCACAAGATTGGTTGAAAACCCTAATTGGACAAGAATAAGCCTAGGGAGGACGAAAATGACCAAAATGTTCATCAAATGACACAAATGAACTTATTGGATGCACAAGATTGGTTAAAAACCCTAATTGGACAAGAATAAGCCTAGGGAGGACGAAAATGACCTAAATGTTCATCCAATGACACAAATGAACTTATTGGATGCACAAGATTGGTTAAAAACCCTAATTGGACAAGAATAAGACTAGGGAGTACGAAAATGACCTAAATGTTCATCCAATGACACAAATGAACTTATTGGATGCACAAGATTGGTTAAAAACCCTAATTGGACAAGAATAAGCCTAGGGAGGACGAAAATGACCTAAATGTTCGTCCAATGACACAAACACACCTATTGGATGCACATGATTGCCTAAAAACCCTAATCGAACAAGAATAAGCCTAGGGAGGACGAAAATGACCTAAATGTTCGTCCAATGACACAAACACACCTATTGGATGCACAAGATTGCATAAAAACCCTAATTGGACAAGAATAAGACTAGGGAGGACGAAAATGACCCAAATGTTCAACCAATGACACAAATGAACTTATTGGATGCACAAGATTGGTTAAAAACCCTAATTGGACAAGAACAAGCCTAGGGAGGACGAATATGACCTAAATGTTTGTCCAATGACACAAACACACCTATTGGATGCACAAGATTGCATAAAAACCCTAATTGGACAAGAATAAGACTAGGGAGGACAAAAATGACCTAAATGTTCCTCTAATGACACAAACACACCTATTGGATGCACAAGATTGCATAAAAACCCTAATTGGACAAGAATAAGACTAGGGAGGACGAAAATGACATAAATGTTCATCCAATAACACAAATGAACTTATTGGATGCACAAGATTGGTTAAAAACCCTAATTGGACAAGAATAAGCCTAGGGAGGACGAAAATGACCTAAATGTTCATCCAATGACACAAATGAACTTATTGGATGCACAAGATTGGTTAAAAACCCTAATTGGACAAGAATAAGCCTAGGGAGGACGAAAATGACCTAAATGTTCATCCAATGACACAAATGAACTTATTGGATGCACAAGATTGGTTAAAAACCCTAATTGGACAAGAATAAGCCTAGGGAGGACGAAAATGACCTAAATGTTCTTCCAATGACACAAACACACCTACTGGATGCACTAGATTGCATAAAAACCCTAATTGGACAAGAATAAGACTAGGGAGGACAAAAATGAACTAAATGTTCGTCCAATGACACAAACACACCTATTGGATGCACAAGATTGCATAAAAACCCTAATTGGACAAGAATAAGCATAGGGAGGACAAAAATGACCTAAATGTTCGTCCAATGACACAAATGAACTTATTGGATGCACAAGATTGGTTAAAAACCCTAATTGGACAAGAATAAGCCTAGGGAGGACGAAAATGACCTAAATGTTCATCCAATGACACAAATGAACTTATTGGATGCACAAGATTGGTTAAAAACCCTAATTGGACAAGAATAAGCCTAGGGAGGACGAAAATGACCTAAATGTTCATCCAATGACACAAACACACCTATTTGATGCACAAGATTGGTTAGAAACCGTAATTGGACAAGAATAAGCCTAGGAAGGACGAAAATGACCTAAATGTTAATCCAATGACACAAATGAACTTATTGGATGCACAAGATTGGTAAAAAACCCTAATTGGACAAGAATAAGCCGAGGGAGGACGAAAATGACCTAAATGTTCATCCAATGACACAAACACACCTATTGGATGCACAAGATTGGTTAAAAACCCTAATTGGACAAGAATAAGCCTAGGGAGGACGAAAATGACCTAAATGTTCATCCAATGACACAAATGAACTTATTGGATGCACAAGATTGGTTAAAAACCCTAATTGGACAAGAATAAGCCTAGGGTGGACAAAAATGACCTAAATGTTTATCGAATGACACAAATGAACTTATTGGATGCACAAGATTGGTTAAAAACCCTAATTGGACAAGAATTAGCCTAGGGAGGACGAAAATGACCTAAATGTTCAATCAATGACACAAACACACCTATTGGATGCACAAGATTGGTTAAAAACCCTAATTGGACAAGAATAAGCCTAGGGAGGACGAAAATGACCTAAATGTTCATCCAATGACACAAATGAACTTATTGGATGCACAAGATTGCTTATAAACCCTAATTGGACAAGAATAAGCCTAGGGAGGACGAAAATGACCTAAATGTTCATCCAATGACACAAATGAACTTATTGGATGCACAAGATTGGTTAAAAACCCTAATTGGGCAAGAATAAGCCTAGGGAGGACGAAAAGGACCTAAATGTTCATCCAATGACACAAATGAACTTATTGGATGCACAAGATTGGTTAAAAACCCTAATTGGACAAGAATAAGACTAGGGAGGACGAAAATGACCTAAATGTTCGTCCAATGACACAAACACACCTATTGGATGCACAACATTGCATAAAAACCCTAATTGGACATGAATAAGACTAGGGAGGACGAAAATGACCAAAATGTTCATCCAATGACACAAATGAACTTATTGGATGCACAAGGTTGGTTAAAACCCTAATTGGACAAGAATCAGCCTAGGGAAGACGAAAAGGACCTAAATGTTCATCCAATGACACAAATGAACTTATTGGATGCACAAGGTTGGTTAAAACCCTAATTGGACAAGAATCAGCCTAGGGAAGACGAAAAGGACCTAAATGTTCATCCAATGACACAAATGAACTTATTGGATGCACAAGGTTGGTTAAAAACCCTAATTGGACAAGAATAAGCCTAGGGAGGACGAAAATGACCTAAATGTTCATCCAATGACACAAATCAACTTATTGGATGCATATGATTGGTTAAAAACCCTAATTGGACAAGAATACTCCTAGGGAGGACGAAAATGACCTAAATGTTCCTCTAATGACACAAATGAACTTATTGGATGCACAAGGTTGTTTAAAACCCTAATTGGACAAGAATCAGTCTAGGGAAGACGAAAAGGACCTAAATGTTCATCCAATGACACAAATGAACTTATTGGATGCACAAGGTTGGTTAAAA
>JBBPBR010000121.1:0-54198 GCA_037974775.1 Cicer pinnatifidum | reverse complement strand
ATTGCATAAAAACCCTAATTGGACAAGAATAAGACTAGGGAGGACGAAAATGACCTAAATGTTCATCCAATGAAACAAATGAACATTGGATGCACAAGATTGGTTAAAAACCCTAATTGGACAAGAATAAGCCTAGGGAGGACGAAAATGACCTAAATGTTCATCCAATGACACAAATCAACTTATTGGATGCACATGATTGGTTAAACACCCTAATTGGACAAGAATAAGCCTAGGGAGGACGAAAATGACCTAAATGTTCGTGTAATGATACAAATGAACTTATTCGATGCACAAGATTGGTTAAAAACCCTAATTGGACAAGAATAAGCATAGGGAGGACGAAAATGTCCTAATGTTCGTCCAATGACACAAACACACCTATTGGATGCACAAGATTGCATAAAAACACTAATTGGACAAGAATAAGACTAGGAAGGACGAAAATGACCTAAATGTTCCTCCAACGACACAAACACACCTATTGGATGCACAAGATTGCATAAAAACCCTAATTGGACAAGAATAAGCCTAGGGACGACGAAAATGACCTAAATGTTCGTCCAATGACACAAACACACCTATTGGATGCACAAGATTGCATAAAAACCCTAATTGGACAAGAATAAGATTAGGGAGGACGAAAATGACCTAAATGTTCCTCCATTGACACAAACACACCTTTCGGATGCACAAGATTGGTTAAAAACCCTAATTGGACTAGAATAAGCCTAGGGAGAACCAAAATGACCTATATGTTCATCCAATGACACAAATGAACTTATTGGATGCACAAGGTTGGTTAAAAACCCTAATTGGACAAGAATAAGGCTAGGGACGACGAAAATGACCTAAATGTTCGTCCAATGACAAAACACACCTATTGGATGCACAAGATTGCATAAAAACCCTAATTGGACAAGAATAAGACTAGGGAAGACAAAAATGACCTAAATGTTCCTCCAATGTCACAAATGAACTTATTGGATGCACAAGGTTGGTTACAAACTCTAAGTGGACAAGATTAAGTCTAGGGAGGACGAGAATGTCCTAAATGTTCAACCAATTACACAAATGAACTTATTGGATGCACAAGGTTTGTTAAAAACCCTAATTGGACAAGAATAAGCCTAGGAAGGACGACAATGACCTAAATGTTCGTCCAATGACACAAACACACCTGTTGGATGCACAAGATTGCATAAAACCCTAATTGGACAAAAATAAGCCTAGGGAGGACGAAAATGACCTAAATGTTCCTCCAATGACACAAATGAACTTATTGGATGCACAAGGTTGGTTAAAAACCCTAATTGGACAAGAATAAGCCTAGGGAGGACGAAAATGACCTAAATGTTCAACCAATGACACAAATGAACTTATTGGATGCACAAGGTTGGTTAAAAACCCTAATTGGACAAGAATAAGCCTAGGGAGGACGAAAATGACCTAAATGTTCGTCCAATGACACAAATGAACTTATTGGATGCACAGGATTGCATAAAAACCCTAATTGGACAAGAATAAGCCTAGGGAGGACGAAAATGACCTAAATGTTCGTCCAATGACACAAATGAACTTATTGGATGCACAAGATTGGTTGAAAACCCTAATTGCACAAGAATAAGCCTAGGGAGGACGAAAATGACCTAAATGTTCATCCAATGACACAAATGAACTTATTGGATGCACAAGATTGGTTAAAAACCCTAATTGGACAAGAATAAGCCTAGGGAGGACGAAAATGACCTAAATGTTCATCCAATGACACAAATGAACTTATTGGATGCACAAGATTGGTTAAAAACCCTAATTGGACAAGAATAAGCCTAGGGAGGACGAAAATGACCTAAATGTTCATCCAATGACACAAATGAACTTATTGGATGCACAAGATTGGTTAAAAACCCTAATTGGACAAGAATAAGCCTAGGGACGACGAAAATGTCCTAAATGTTCGTCCAATGACACAAACACACCTATTGGATGCAAAAGATTGCATAAAAACGCTAATTGGACAAGAATAAGACTAGGGAGGACGAAAATGACTTAAATGTTCCTCCAATGACACAAACACCTATTGGATGCACAAGATTGGTTAAAAATCCTAATTGGACAAGAATAAGCCTAGGGAGGACGAAAGTGTCATAAATGTTCCTCCAATGACACAAATGAACTTATTGGTTGCACAAGATTGTCTAAAACCCCTAATTGGACAAGAATAAGCCTAGGGAGGACGAAAATGACCTAAATGTTCATCCAATGAGACATATGAACTAATTGGTTGCACAAGATTGGCTAAAACCCCTAATTGGACAAGAATAAGCCTAGGGAGGACGAAAATGACCTAAATGTTCATCCGATGACACAAATGAACTTATTGGATGCACAAGATTGGTTAAAAACCCTAATTGTACAAGAATAAGCCTAGGGAGGACGAAAATGACCTAAATGTTCATCCAATGACACAAATGAACTTATTGGATGCACAAGATTGGTTAAAAACCCTAATTGGACAAGAATAAGCCTAGGGAGGACGAAAATGACCTAAATGTTCGTCCAACGACACAAATGAACTTATTGGATGCACAAGATTGGTTAAAAACCCTAATTGGACAAGAATAAGCCTAGGGAGGACGAAAATGACCTAAATGTTCCTGCAATGACACAAACACACCTATTGGATGCACAAGATTGCATAAATACCCTAATTGGACAAGAATAAGACTAGGGAGGACGAAAATGACCTAAATGTTCATCCAATGACACAAATGAACTTATTGGATGCACAAGATTGGTTAAAAACCCTAATTGGACAAGAATAAGCCTAGGGAGGACGAAAATGACCTAAATGTTCGTCCAACGACACAAATGAACTTATTGGATGCACAAGATTGGTTAAAAACCCTAATTGGACAAGAATAAGCCTAGGGAGGACGAAAATGACCTAAATGTTCATCCAATGACACAAATGAACTTATTGGATGCACAAGATTTGTTGAAAAGCCTAATTGGACAAGAATAAGCCTAGGGAGGACGAAAATGACCTAAATGTTCATCCAATGACACAAATGAACTTATTGGATGCACAAGATTGGTTAAAAACCCTAATTGGACAAGAATAAGCCTAGGGAGGACGAAAATGACCTAAATGTTCATCCAATGACACAAATGAACTTATTGGATGCACAAGATTGGTTAAAAACCCTAATTGGACAAGAATAAGCCTAGGGAGGACGAAAATGAACTAAATGTTCGTCCAATGACACAAACACACCTATTGGATGCACCAGATTGCTTAAAAACCCTAATTGGACAAGAATAAGACTAGGAAGGACGAAAATGACCTAAATGTTCATCGAATGACACAAATGAACTTATTGGACGCATAAGATTGGTTAAAAACCCTAATTGGACAAGAAATAGCCTAGGGAGGACGAAAATGACCTAAAAGTTCGTCCAATGACACAAACACACCTATTGGATGCACAAGATTGCATAAAAACCCTAATTGGACAAGAATAAGACTAGGGAGGACGAAAATGACCTAAATATTCCTCCAACGACACAAACACACCTATTGGATGCACAAGATTGCATAAAAACCCTAATTGGACAAGAATAAGACTAGGGAGGACGAAAATGACCTAAATGTTCATCCAATGACACAAATGAACTTATTGAATGCACAAGATTGGTTAAAAACCCTAATTGGACAAGATTAAGCCTAGGGAGGACGAAAATGACCTAAATGTTCGTCCAATGACACAAACACACCTATTGGATGCACAAGATTGCATAAAAACCCTAATTGGACAAGAATAAGACTAGGGAGGACGAAAATGACCTAAATGTTCCTCCAATGACACAAACACACCTATTGGATGCACAAGATTGCATAAAAACCCTAATTGGAAAAGAATAAGACTAGGGAGGACGAAAATGAACTAAATGTTCATCCAATGACACAAACACACATATTGGATGCACAAGATTGCTTAAAACCCTAATTGGACAAGAATAAGACTAGGGAGGACGGAAATGACCTATATGTTCAACCAATGACACAAATGAACTTATTGGATGCACAAGGTTGGTTAAAAACCCTAATTGGACAAGAATAAGCCTAGGGAGGACGAAAATGACCTAAATGTTCATCCAATGACACAAATGAACTTATTGGATGCACAAGATTGGTTAAAAACCCTAATTGCACAAGAATAAGCATAGGGAGAACGAAAATGACCTAAATGTTCGTCCAATGACACAAACCCACATATTGGATGCACAAGATTGCTTAAAACCCTAATTGGACAAGAATAAGACTAGGGAGGACGAAAATGACCTAAATGTTCATCCAATGACACAAATGAACTTATTGGATGCACAAGATTGGTTAAAAACCCTAATTGGACAAGAACAAGCCTAGGGAGGACGAAAATGACCTAAATGTTCGTCCAATGACACAAACACACCTATTGGATGCACAAGATTACATAAAAACCCTAATTGGACAAGAATAAGACTAGGGAGGACGAAAATGACCTAAATGTTTATCCAATGACACAAATGAACTTATTGGATGCACAAGATTGGTTTAAAACCCTAATTGGACAACAATAAGCCTAGGGAGGACGAAAATGACCTAAATGTTCCTCCAATGACAAAAATGAACTTATTGGATGCACAAGATTGGCTAAAAACCCTAATTGGACAAGAATAAGCCTAGGGAGGACGAAAATGACCTAAATGTTCATCCAATGACACAAATGAACTTATTGGATGCACAAGGTTGGTTAAAAACCCTAATTGGACAAGAATAAGCCTAGGGAGGACGAAAATGACCTAAATGTTCGTCCAATGACACAAACACACCTATTGGATGCACAAGATTACATAAAAACCCTAATTGGACAAGAATAAGACTAGGGAGGACGAAAATGACCTAAATGTTTATCCAATGACACAAATGAACTTATTGGATGCACAAGATTGGTTTAAAACCCTAACTGGACAATAATAAGCCTAGGGAGGACGAAAATGACCTAAATGTTCCTCCATTGACAAAAATGAACTTATTGGATGCACAAGATTGGCTAAAAACCCTAATTGGACAAGAATAAGCCTAGGGAGGACGAAAATGACCTAAATGTTCATCCAATGACACAAGTGAACTTATTGGATGCACAATGTTGGTTAAAAACCCTAATTGGACAAGAATAAGCCTAGGGACTACGAAAATGACCTAAATGTTCGTCCAATGACACAAACACACCTATTGGATGCACAAGATTGCATAAAAACCCTTATTGGACAAGAATATGACTAGAGAGGACGAAAATGACCTAAATGTTCCTCCAATGACACAAACACACCTATTGGATGCACAAGATTGGTTAAAAACCCTAATTGGACAAGAATAAGCCTAGGGAGGACGAAAATGACCTAAATGTTCATCCAATGACACAAATCAACTTATTGGATGAACATGATTGGTTAAAAACCCTAATTGGACAAGAATAAGCCTAGGGAGGACGAAAATGACCTAAATGTTCCTCCAATGACACAAATGAACTTATTGGATGCACAAGCTTGGCTAAAAACCCTAATTGGACAAGAATAAGCCTAGGGAGGACGAAAATGACCTAAATGTTCATCCAATGACACAAGTGAACTTATTGGATGCACAATGTTGGTTAAAAACCCTAATTGGACAAGAATAAGCCTAGGGACGACGAAAATGACCTAAATGTTCGTCCAATGACACAAACACACCTATTGGATGCACAAGATTGCATAAAAACCCTAATTGGACAAGAATATGACTAGCGAGGACGAAAATGACCTAAATGTTCCTCCAATGACACAAACACACCTATTGGATGCACAAGATTGGTTAAAAACCCTAATTGGACAAGAATAAGCCTAGGGAGGACGAAAATGACCTAAATGTTCATCCAATGAAACAAATCAACTTATTGGATGCACATGATTGGTTAAAACCCCTAATTGGACAAGAATAAGCCTAGGGAGGACGAAAATGACCTAAATGTTCCTCCAATGACACAAATGAACTTATTGGATGCACAAGGTTGGTTAAAAACCCTAATTGGACAAGAATAAGCCTAGGGAGGACAAAAATGACCTAAATGTTCGTCCAATGACACAAACACACCTATTGGATGCACAAGATTGCATAAAAACCCTAATTGGACAAGAATATGACTAGGGAGGACGAAAATGACCTAAATGTTCCTCCAATGACACAAACACACCTATTGGATGCACAAGATTGGTTAAAAACCCTAATTGGACAAGAATAAGCCTAGGGAGGATGAAAATGACCTAAATGTTCATCCAATGAAACAAATCAACTTATTGGATGCACATGATTGGTTAAAACCCCTAATTGGACAAGAATAAGCCTAGGGAGGACGAAAATGACCTAAATGTTCCTCCAATGACACAAATGAACTTATTGGATGCACAAGATTGGCTAAAAACCCTAATTGGACAAGAATAAGCCTAGGGAGGACGAAAATGACCTAAATGTTCATCCAATGACACAAGTGAACTTATTGGATGCACAATGTTGGTTAAAAACCCTAATTTGACAAGAATAAGCCTAGGGACGACAAAAATGACCTAAATGTTCGTCCAATGACACAAACACACCTATTGGATGCACAAGATTGCATAAACACCCTAATTGGACAAGAATATGACTAGGGAGGACGAAAATGACCTAAATGTTCCTCCAATGACACAAACACACCTATTGGATGCACAAGATTGGTTAAAAACCCTAATTGGACAAGAATAAGCCTAGGGAGGACGAAAATGACCTAAATGTTCATCCAATGAAACAAATCAACTTATTGGATGCACATGATTGGTTAAAACCCCTAATTGGACAAGAATAAGCCTAGGGAGGACGAAAATGACCTAAATGTTCCTCCAATGACACAAATGAACTTATTGGATGCACAATGTTGGTTAAAAACCCTAATTGGACAAGAATAAGCCTAGGGACGACGAAAATGACCTAAATGTTCGTCCAATGAGACAAACACACCTATTGGATGCACAAGATTGCATAAAAACCCTAATTGGACAAGAATATGACTAGGGAGGACGAAAATGACCTAAATGTTCCTCCAATGACACAAACACACCTATTGGATGCACAAGATTGGTAAAAACCCTAATTGGACAAGAATATGCCTAGGGAGGACGAAAATGACCTAAATGTTCATCCAATGACACAAATCAACTTATTCGATGCACATGATTGGTTAAAAACCCTAATTGGACAAGAATACGCCTAGGGAGGACGAAAATGACCTAAATGTTCCTCCAATGACACAAATGAACTTATTGGATGCACAAGATTGGCTAAAAACCCTAATTGGACAAGAATAAGGCTAGGGAGGACGAAAATGACCTAAATGTTCATCCAATGACACAAATGAACTTATTGGATGCACAAGATTGGTTAAAAACCCTAATTGGACAAGAATAAGCATAGGGAGGCAGAAAATAACATAAATGTTCATCCAATGACACAAACACACATATTGGATACACAAGATTGCTTAAAACCCTAATTGGACAAGAATAAGACTAGGGAGGACGAAAATGACCTAAATGATCATCCAATGACACAAATGAACTTATTGGATGCACAAGATTGGTTAAAAACCCTAATTGGACAAGAATAAGCCTAGGGAGGACGAAAATGACCTAAATGTTCATCCAATGACACAAATGAACTTATTGGATGCACAAGATTGGTTAAAAACCCTAATTGGACAAGAATAAGCCTAGGGAGGACGAAAATGACCTAAATGTTCGTCAAATGACACAAATACACCTATTGGATGCACAAGATAGCATAAAAACCCTAATTGAACAAGAATAAGACTAGTGAGTACGAAAATGACCTAAATGTTCCTCCAATGACACAAACACACCTATTGGATTCACAAGATTGCATAAAAACCCTAATTCGACAAGAATAAGACTAGGGAGGACGAAAATGACCTAAATGTTTCTCCAATGACACAAACACACCTATTGGATGCACAAGATTGCATAAAAACCCTAATTGGACAAGAATAAGCATAGGGAGGACGAAAATGACCTAAATGTTCGTCCAATGACACAAACACACCTATTGGATGCACAAGATTGCATAAAAACCCTAATTGGACAAGAATAAGACTAGGGAGGACGAAAATGACCTAAATGTTCCTCCAATGACACAAACACACCTATTGGATGCACAAGATTGCATAAAAACCCTAATTGGACAAGAATAAGCCTAGGGACGACGAAAATGACCTAAATGTTCGTCCAATGACACAAACACACCTATTGGATGCACAAGATTGCATAAAAACCCTAATTGGAAAAGAATAAGACTAGCGAGGACGAAAATGACCTAAATGTTCCTCCAATGACACAAACACACCTATTGGATGCACAAGATTGGTTAAAAACCCTAATTGGACATGAATAAGCCTAGGGAGGACGAAAATGTTCTAAATGGTCATCCAATGACACAAATGAACTTTTTGGATGCACAAGGTTGATTAAAAACCCTAATTGGACAAGAATAAGGCTAGGGACGACGAAAATGACCTAAATGTTCGTCCAATGACACAAACACACCTATTGGATGCACAAGATTGCATAAAAACCCTAATTGGACAAGAATAAGACTAGGGAGGACGAAAATGACCTAAATGTTCCTCCAATGACACAAACACACCTATTGGATGCACAAGATTGGTTAAAAATCCTAATTGGACAAGAATAAGCCTAGAGAGGACGAAAGTGACCTAAATGTTCCTCCAATGACACAAATGAACTTATTGGTTGCACAAGATTGGCTAAAACCCCTAATTGGACAAGAATAAGCCTAGGGAGGACGAAAATGACCTAAATGTTCATCCAATGACACAAATGAACTTATTGGATGCACAAGATTGGTTAAAAACCCTAATTGGACAAGAATAAGCCTAGGGAGGACGAAAATGACCTAAATGTTCATCCAATGACACAAATGAACTTATTGGATGCACAAGATTGGTTAAAAACCCTAATTGGACAAGAATAAGCCTAGGGAGGACGAAAATGACCTAAATGTTCATCCATTGACACAAATACACCTATTGGATGCACAAGATTGGTTAAAAACCCTAATTGGACAAGAATAAGCCTAGGGAGGACGAAAACGACCTAAATGTTCATCCAATAACACAAATGAACTTATTGGATGCACAAGATTGCTTAAAAACCCTAATTAGACAAGAATAAGCCTAGGGAGGACGAAAATGACCTAAATGTTCATCCAATGACACAAATACACCTATTGGATGCACAAGATTGGTTAGAAACCCTAATTGGACAAGAATAAGCCTAGGGAGTACGAAAATGACCCAAATGTTCATCCAATGACACAAACACACCTATTGGATGCACAAGATTGGTTAAAAACCCTAATTGGACAAGAATAAGCCTAGGGAGGACGAAAATGACCTAAATGTTCATCCAATGACACAAATGAACTTATTGGATGCACAAGATTGGTTAAAAACCCTAATTGGACAAGAATAAGCCTAGGGAGGACGAAAATGACCTAAATGTTCATCCAATGACACAAATGAACTTATTGGATGCACAAGATTGGTTAAAAACCTTAATTGTACAAGAATAAGCCTAGGGAGGACGAAAATGACCTAAATGTTCATCCAATGACACAAATGAACTTATTAGATGCACAAGATTGGTTAAAAACCCTAATTGGACAAGAATAAGCCTAGGGAGGACGAAAATGACCTAAATGTTCGTCCAATGACACAAACACACCTATTGGATGCAAAGGATTGCATAAAAACCCTAATTGGACAAGAATAAGCCTAGGGAGGACGAAAATAACTTAAATGTTCATCCAATGACCCAAATGAACTTATTGGAAGCACAAGATTGGTTAAAAACCCTAATTGGACAAGAATAAGCCTAGGGAGGACGAAAATGACCTAAATGTTCATCCAATGACACAAATGAACTTATTGGATGCACAAGATTGGTTAAAAACCCTAATTGGACAAGAATAAGCCTAGGGAGGACGAAAATGACCTAAATGTTCGTCCAATGACACAAACACACCTATTGGATGCACAAGATTGCATAAAAACCCTAATTGGACAAGAATAAGACTAGGGAGGACGAAAATGACCTAAATGTTCGTCCAATGACACAAACACACCTATTGGATGCACAGGATTGCATAAAAACCCTAATTGGACAAGAATAAGCCTATGGAGGACGAAAATGACCTAAATGTTCGTCCAATGACACAAACACACCTATTGGATGCACAAGATTGCATAAAAACCCCCAATTGGACAAGAATAAGCCTAGGGAGGACGAAAATGACCTAAATGTTCATCCAATGACACAAATGAACTTATTGGATGCACAAGATTGGTTAAAAACCCTAATTGGACAAGAATAAGCCTAGGGAGGACGAAAATGACCTAAATGTTCATCCAATGACACAAATGAACTTATTGGATGCACAAGATTGGTTAAAAACCCTAATTGGACAAGAATAAGCCTACGGAGGACGAAAATGACCTAAATGTTCGTCCAATGACACAAACACACCTATTGGATGCACAAGATTGCATAAAAACCATAATTGGACAAGAATAAGCCTAGGGAGGACGAAAATGACCTAAATGTTCATCCAATGACACAAATGAACTTATTGGATGCA
Source organism: Cicer pinnatifidum (assembly GCA_037974775.1). Lineage (NCBI taxonomy): Eukaryota > Viridiplantae > Streptophyta > Magnoliopsida > Fabales > Fabaceae > Cicer > Cicer pinnatifidum. The sequence goes on along the minus strand of JBBPBR010000121.1, from coordinate 43,412 downwards.
CAAGATTGGTTAAAAACCCTAATTGGACAAGAATAAGCCTAGGGAGGACGAAAATGACCTAAATGTTCGTCCAATGACACAAACACACCTATTGGATGCACAAGATTGCATAAAAACTCTAATTGGACAAGAATAAGACTAGGGAGGACGAAAATGACCTAAATGTTCCTCCAATAACACAAATGAACTTATTGGATGCACAAGATTGGTTAAAAACCCTAATTGGACAAGAATAAGCCTAGGGAGGACGAAAATGACCTAAATGTTCGTCCAATGACACAAATGAACTTATTGGATGCACAAGATTGGTTAAAAACCCTAATTGGACAAGAATAAGCCTAGGGAGGACGAAAATGACCTAAATGTTCATCCATTGACACAAATGACCTTATTGGATGCAAAAGATTGGTTAAAAACCTTAATTGTACAAGAATAAGCCTAGGGAGGACGAAAATGACCTAAATGTTCATCCAATGACACAAATGAACTTATTGGATGGACAAGATTGGTTAAAAACCCAAATTGGACAAGAATAAGCCTAGGGAGGACGAAAATGACCTAAATGTTCATCCAATGACACAAATGAACTTATTGGATGCACAAGATTGGTTAAAAACCCTAATTGGACAAGAATAAGCCTAGGGAGGACGAAAATGACCTAAATGTTCATCCAATGACACAAATGAACTTATTGGACGCACAACATTGATTAAAAACCCTAATTGGACAAGAATAAGCCTAGGGAGGACGTAAATGACCTAAATTATCCACCAATGACACAAATGAACTTATTGGATGCACAAGGTTGGTTAAAAACTCTAATTGGACAAGAATAAGCCTAGGGAGGACGAAAATGACCTAAATGGTCAACCAATGACACAAATGAACTTATTGGATGCACAAGGTTAGTTAAAAACCCTAATTGAACAAGAATAAGCCTAGGGAGGACGAAAATGACCTAAATGTTCGTCCAATGACACAAACACACCAATTGGATGCACAAGATTGCATAAAAACCCTAATTGGACAAGAATAAGCTTTGGGATGACGAAAATGACCTAAATGTTCGTCCAATGACACAAACACACCTATTGGATGCACAAGATTGCATAAAAACCCTAATTGGACAAGAATAAGCCTAGGGAGGACGAAAATGACCTAAATGTTCATCCAATGACACAAATGAACTTATTGGATGCACAAGATTGGTTAAAAACCCTAATTGGACAAGAATAAGCCTAGGGAGGACGAAAATGACCTAAATGTTCATCCAATGACACAAATGAACTTATTGGATGCACAAGATTGGTTAAAAACCCTAATTGGACAAGAATAAGCCTAGGGAGGACGAAAATGACCTAAATGTTCGTCCAATGACACAAACACACCTATTGGATGCACAACATTGCATAAAAACCCTAATTGGACATGAATAAGACTAGGGAGGACGAAAATGACCAAAATGTTCCTCCAATGACACAAATGAACTTACTGGATGCACAAGGTTGGTTAAAAACCGTAATTGGACAAGAATAAGCCTAGGGAAGACGAAAAGGACCTAAATGTTCATCCAATGACACAAATGAACTTATTGGATGCACAAGGTTGGTTAAAACCCTAATTGGACAAGAATCAGCCTAGGGAAGACGAAAAGGACCTAAATGTTCATCCAATGACACAAATGAACTTATTGGATGCACAAGGTTGGTTAAAAACCCTAATTGGACAAGAATAAGCCTAGGGAGGACGAAAATGACCTAAATGTTCATCCAATGACACAAATCAACTTATTGGATGCATATGATTGGTTAAAAACCCTAATTGGACAAGAATACTCCTAGGGAGGACGAAAATGACCTAAATGTTCCTCTAATGACACAAATGAACTTATTGGATGCACAAGGTTGTTTAAAACCCTAATTGGACAAGAATCAGTCTAGGGAAGACGAAAAGGACCTAAATGTTCATCCAATGACACAAATGAACTTATTGGATGCACAAGGTTGGTTAAAAACCCTAATTGGACAAGAATAAGCCTAGGGACGACGAAAATGACCTAAATGTTCGTCCAATGACACAAACACACCTATTGGATGCACAAGATTGCATAAAAACCCTAATTGGACAAGAATAAGACTAGGGAGGACAAAAATGACCTAAATGTTCTCCCAATGACACAAACACACCTATTGGATGCACAAGATTGGTTAAAAACCCTAATTGGACAAGAATAAGCATAGGGAGGACGAAAATGACCTAAATGTTCGTCCAATGAAACAACACACCTATTGGATGCACAAGATTGCATAAAAACCCTAATTGGAGAAGAATAAGACTAGGGAGGACAAAAATGACCTAAATGTTCCTCCAATGATACAAATGAACTTATTGGATGCACAAGGTTGGTTACAAACTCTAAGTGGACAAGATTAAGTCTAGGGAGGACGAAAATGTCCTAAATGTTCAACCAATTACACAAATGAACTTATTGGATGCACAAGGTTGGTTAAAATCCCTAATTGGACAAGAATAAGCCTAGGGAGGACGACAATGACCTAAATGTTCGTCCAATGACACAAATACACCTGTTGGATGCACAAGATTGCATAAAAACCCTAATTGGACAAGAATAAGCCTAGGGAGGACGAAAATGACCTAAATGTTCCTCCAATGACACAAATGAACTTATTGGATGCACAAGGTTGGTTAAAAACCCTAATTGGACAAGAATAAGCCTAGGGAGGACGAAAATGACCTAAATGTTCGTCCAATGACACAAACACACCTATTGGATGCACAAGATTACATAAAAACCCTAATTGGACAAGAATAAGAATAGGGAGGACGAAAATGACCTAAATGTTTATCCAATGACACAAATGAACTTATTGGATGCACAAGATTGGTTTAAAACCCTAATTGGACAAGAATAAGCCTAGGGAGGACGAAAATGACCAAATGTTCCTCCAATGACACAAATGAACTTATTGGGTGCACAAGATTGGCTAAAAACCCTAATCGGACAAGAATAAGCCTAGTGAGGACGAAAATGACCTAAATGTTCATCCAATGACACAAATGAACTTATTGGATGCACAAGGTTGGTTAAAAACCCTAATTGGCGAGAATAAGCCTAGGGACGACGAAAATGACCAAAATGTTCATCCAATGACACAAATGAACTTATTGGATGCACAAGATTGGCTAAAAACCCTAATTGGACAAGAATAAGCCTAGGGAGGACGAAAATGACCTAAATGTTCATCCAATGACACAAATGAACTTATTGAATGCACAAGATTGGTTAAAAACCCTAATTGGACAAGAATAAGCATAGGGAGGAAGAAAATGACCTAAATGTTCATCCAATGACACAAACAGACATATTGGATGCACAAGATTGCTTAAAACCCTAATTGGACAAGAATAAGACTAGGGAGGACGAAAATGACCTAAATGATCATCCAATGACACAAATGAACTTATTGGAGGCACAAGATTGGTTAAAAACCCTAATTGGACAAGAATAAGCCTAGGGAGGACGAAAATGACCTAAATGTTCGTCCAATGACACAAATGAACTTATTGGATGCACAAGATTGGTTAAAACCCTAATTGGACAAGAATAAGCCTAGGGAGGACGAAAATGACCTAAATGTTTGTCCAATGACACAAATACACCTATTGGATGCACAAGATTCCATAAAACCCTAATTGGACAAGAATAAGACTAGGGAGGACGAAAATGACCAAAATGTTCCTCCAATGACACAAATGAACTTATTGGATGCACAAGGATGGTTAAAAACCGTAATTGGACAAGAATAAGCCTAGGGAGGACGAAAATGACCTAAATGTTCAACCAATGACACAATTGAACTTATTGGATGCACAAGGTTGGTTAAAAACCCTAATTGGACAAGAATAAGCCTAGGGAGGACGAAAATGACCTAAATGTTCGTCCAATGACACAAACACACCTATTGGATGCACAAGATTGCATAAAAACCCTAATTAAACACGAATAAGACTAGTGAGGACGAAAATGACCTAAATGTTCCTCCAATGACACAAATACACCTATTGGATGCACAAGATTGCATAAAAACCCTAAATGGACAAGAATAAGACTAGGGAGGACGAAAATGACCTAAATGTTCCTCCAATGACACAAACACACCTATTGGATGCACAAGATTGCATAAAAACCCTAATTGGACAAGAATAAGCCTAGGGACGACGAAAATGACCTAAATGTTCGTCCAATGACACAAACACACCTATTGGATGCACAAGATTGGATAAAAACCCTAATTGGACAAGAATAAGACTAGGGAGGACGAAAATGACCTAAATGTTTCTCCAATGACACAAACACACCTATTGGATGCACAAGATTGCATAAAAACCCTAATTGGACAAGAATAAGCATAGGGAGGACGAAAATGACCTAAATGTTCGTCCAATGACACAAACACACCTATTGGATGCACAAGATTGCATAAAAACCCTAATTGGACAAGAATAAGCCTAGGGACGACGAAAATGACCTAAATGTTCGTCCAATGACACAAACACACCTATTGGATGCACAAGATTGCATAAAAACCCTAATTGGACAAGAATAAGACTAGGGAGGACGAAAATGACCTAAATGTTCGTGTAATGATACAAATGAACTTATTGGATGCACAAGATTGGTTAAAAACCCTAATTGAACAAGAATAAGCATAGGGAGGAGGAAAATGACCTAAATGTTCGTCCAATGACACAAACACACCTATTGGATGCACAAGATTGCATAAAAACCCTAATTGGACAAGAATAAGACTAGGGAGGACGAAAATGACCTAAATGTTCCTCCAATGACACAAACACACCTATTGGATGCACAAGATTGCAAAAAAACCTTAATTGGACAAGAATAAGACTAGGGAGGACGAAAATGACCTAAATGTTCATCCAATGACACAAATGAACTTATTGGATGCACAAGATTGGTTAAAAACCCTAATTGGACAAGAATAAGACTAGGGAGGACGAAAATGACCTAAATGTTCATCCATTGACACAAATGAACTTATTGAATGCACAAGATTGGTTAAAAACCCTAATTGGACAAGAATAAGCCTAGGGAGGACGAAAATGACCTAAATGTTCATCCAATGACACAAATGAACTTATTGGATGCACAAGATTGGTTAAAAACCCTAATTGGACAAGAATAAGCCTAGGGAGGACGAAAATGACCTAAATGTTCGTCCAATGACACAAACACACCTATTGGATGCACAACATTGCATAAAAACCCTAATTGGACATGAATAAGACTAGGGAGGACGAAAATGACCAAAATGTTCCTCCAATGACACAAATGAACTTACTGGATGCACAAGGTTGGTTAAAAACCGTAATTGGACAAGAATAAGCCTAGGGAAGACGAAAAGGACCTAAATGTTCATCCAATGACACAAATGAACTTATTGGATGCACAAGGTTGGTTAAAACCCTAATTGGACAAGAATCAGCCTAGGGAAGACGAAAAGGACCTAAATGTTCATCCAATGACACAAATGAACTTATTGGATGCACAAGGTTGGTTAAAAACCCTAATTGGACAAGAATAAGCCTAGGGAGGACGAAAATGACCTAAATGTTCGTCCAATGACACAAACACACCTATTGGATGCACAACATTGCATAAAAACCCTAATTGGACATGAATAAGACTAGGGAGGACGAAAATGACCAAAATGTTCCTCCAATGACACAAATGAACTTATTGGATGCACAAGGTTGGTTAAAAACCGTAATTGGACAAGAATAAGCCTAGGGAAGACGAAAAGGACCTAAATGTTCATCCAATGACACAAATGAACTTATTGGATGCACAAGGTTGGTTAAAACCCTAATTGGACAAGAATCAGCCTAGGGAAGACGAAAAGGACCTAAATGTTCATCCAATGACACAAATGAACTTATTGGATGCACAAGGTTGGTTAAAAACCCTAATTGGACAAGAATAAGCCTAGGGAGGACGAAAATGACCTAAATGTTCATCCAATGACACAAATCAACTTATTGGATGCATATGATTGGTTAAAAACCCTAATTGGACAAGAATACTCCTAGGGAGGACGAAAATGACCTAAATGTTCCTCTAATGACACAAATGAACTTATTGGATGCACAAGGTTGTTTAAAACCCTAATTGGACAAGAATCAGTCTAGGGAAGACGAAAAGGACCTAAATGTTCATCCAATGACACAAATGAACTTATTGGATGCACAAGGTTGGTTAAAAACCCTAATTGGACAAGAATAAGCCTAGGGACGACGAAAATGACCTAAATGTTCGTCCAATGACACAAACACACCTATTGGATGCACAAGATTGCATAAAAACCCTAATTGGACAAGAATAAGACTAGGGAGGACAAAAATGACCTAAATGTTCTCCCAATGACACAAACACACCTATTGGATGCACAAGATTGGTTAAAAACCCTAATTGGACAAGAATAAGCATAGGGAGGACGAAAATGACCTAAATGTTCGTCCAATGAAACAACACACCTATTGGATGCACAAGATTGCATAAAAACCCTAATTGGAGAAGAATAAGACTAGGGAGGACAAAAATGACCTAAATGTTCCTCCAATGATACAAATGAACTTATTGGATGCACAAGGTTGGTTACAAACTCTAAGTGGACAAGATTAAGTCTAGGGAGGACGAAAATGTCCTAAATGTTCAACCAATTACACAAATGAACTTATTGGATGCACAAGGTTGGTTAAAATCCCTAATTGGACAAGAATAAGCCTAGGGAGGACGACAATGACCTAAATGTTCGTCCAATGACACAAACACACCTGTTGGATGCACAAGATTGCATAAAAACCCTAATTGGACAAGAATAAGCCTAGGGAGGACGAAAATGACCTAAATGTTCCTCCAATGACACAAATGAACTTATTGGATGCACAAGGTTGGTTAAAAACCCTAATTGGACAAGAATAAGCCTAGGGAGGACGAAAATGACCTAAATGTTCGTCCAATGACACAAACACACCTATTGGATGCACAAGATTACATAAAAACCCTAATTGGACAAGAATAAGAATAGGGAGGACGAAAATGACCTAAATGTTTATCCAATGACACAAATGAACTTATTGGATGCACAAGATTGGTTTAAAACCCTAATTGGACAAGAATAAGCCTAGGGAGGACGAAAATGACCAAATGTTCCTCCAATGACACAAATGAACTTATTGGGTGCACAAGATTGGCTAAAAACCCTAATCGGACAAGAATAAGCCTAGTGAGGACGAAAATGACCTAAATGTTCATCCAATGACACAAATGAACTTATTGGATGCACAAGGTTGGTTAAAAACCCTAATTGGCGAGAATAAGCCTAGGGACGACGAAAATGACCAAAATGTTCATCCAATGACACAAATGAACTTATTGGATGCACAAGATTGGCTAAAAACCCTAATTGGACAAGAATAAGCCTAGGGAGGACGAAAATGACCTAAATGTTCATCCAATGACACAAATGAACTTATTGAATGCACAAGATTGGTTAAAAACCCTAATTGGACAAGAATAAGCATAGGGAGGACGAAAATGACCTAAATGTTCGTCCAATGACACAAACACACCTATTGGATGCACAAGATTGCATAAAAACCCTAATTGGACAAGAATAAGACTAGGGAGGACGAAAATGACCTAAATGTTCCTCCAATGACACAAACACACCTATTGGATGCACAAGATTGCATAAAAACCCTAATTGGACAAGAATAAGCCTAGGGACGACGAAAATGACCTAAATGTTCGTCCAATGACACAAACACACCTATTGGATGCACAAGATTGCCTAAAAACCATAATTGGACAAGAATAAGACTAGGGAGGACGAAAATGACCTAAATGTTCCTCCAATGACACAAACACACCTATTGGATGCACAAGATTGGTTAAAAACCCTAATTGGACAAGAATAAGCCTAGGGAGGACGAAAATGACCTAAATGTTCATCCAATGACACAAATTAACTTATTGGATGCACAAGATTGGTTAAAAACCCTAATTGGACAAGAATAAGCCTTGGGAGGACGAAAATAACCTAAATGTTCATCCAATGACACAAATGAACTTATTGGAGGCACAAGATTGGTTAAAAACCCTAATTGGACAAGAATAAGCCTAGGGTGGACGAAAATGACCTAAATGTTTATCCAATGACACAAATGAACTTATTGGATGCACAAGATTGGTTAAAAACCCTAATTGGACAAGAATAAGCCTAGGGAGGACGAAAACGACCTAAATGTTCATCCAATGAAACAAACACACCTATTGGATGCACAAGATTGGTTAAAAACCCTAATTGGACAAGAATAAGCCTAGGGAGGACGAAAATGACCTAAATGTTCATCCAATGACACAAATGAACTTATTGGATGCACAAGATTGGTTAAAAACCCTAATTGGACAAGAATAAGCCTAGGGAGGACGAAAATGACCTAAATGTTCTTCCAATGACACAAACACACCTACTGGATGCACTAGATTGCATAAAAACCCTAATTGGACAAGAATAAGACTAGGGAGGACAAAAATGAACTAAATGTTCGTCCAATGACACAAACACACCTATTGGATGCACAAGATTGCATAAAAACCCTAATTGGACAAGAATAAGCATAGGGAGGACAAAAATGACCTAAATGTTCGTCCAATGACACAAATGAACTTATTGGATGCACAAGATTGGTTAAAAACCCTAATTGGACAAGAATAAGCCTAGGGAGGACGAAAATGACCTAAATGTTCATCCAATGACACAAATGAACTTATTGGATGCACAAGATTGGTTAAAAACCCTAATTGGACAAGAATAAGCCTAGGGAGGACGAAAATGACCTAAATGTTCATCCAATGACACAAATGAACTTATTGGATGCACAAGATTGGTTGAAAACCCTAATTGGACAAGAATAAGCCTGGGGAGGACGAAAATGACCTAAATGTTCATCCAATGACACAAATGAACTTATTGGATGCACAAGATTGGTTGAAAACCCTAATTGGACAAGAATAAGCCTAGGGAGGACGAAAATGACCAAAATGTTCATCAAATGACACAAATGAACTTATTGGATGCACAAGATTGGTTAAAAACCCTAATTGGACAAGAATAAGCCTAGGGAGGACGAAAATGACCTAAATGTTCATCCAATGACACAAATGAACTTATTGGATGCACAAGATTGGTTAAAAACCCTAATTGGACAAGAATAGGCCTAGGGAGGACGAAAATGACCTAAATGTTCATCCAATGACACAAATACACCTATTGGATGCACAAGATTGGTTAAAAACCCTAATTGGACAAGAATAAGCCTAGGGAGGACGAAAATGACCTAAATGTTCATCCAATGACACAAATCAACTTATTGGATGCACAAGATTGGTTAAAAACCCTAATTGGACAAGAATAAGCCTAGGGAGGACGAAAATGACCTAAATGTTCCTCTAATGACACAAATGAACTTATTGGATGCACAAGATTGGCTAAAAACCCTAATTGGACAAGAATAAGCCTAGGGAGGACAAAAATGACCTAAATGTTCATCCAATGAAACAAATGAACTTATTGGATGCACAATGTTGGTTAAAAACCCTAATTGGACAAGAATAAGCCTAGGGACGACGAAAATGACCTAAATGTTCGTCCAATGACACAAACACACCTATTGGATGCACAAGATTGCATAAAAACCCTAATTGGACAAGAATAAGACTAAGGAGGACGAAAATGACCTAAATGTTCCTCCAATGACACAAACACACCTATTGGATGCACAAGATTGCATAAAAACCCTAATTGGACAAGAATAAGACTAGGGAGGACGAAAATGACCTAAATGTTCATCTAATGACACAAACACACATATTGGATGCACAAGATTGCTTAAAACCCTAATTGAACAAGAATAAGACTAGGGAGGACGGAAATGACCTAAATGTTCAACCAATGACACAAATGAACTTATTGGATGCACAAGGTTGGTTAAAAACCCTAATTGGACAAGAATAAGCCTAGGGAGGACGAAAATGACCTAAATGTTCGTCCAATGACACAAACACACCTATTGGATGCACAAGATTGCATAAAAACCCTAATTGGATAAGAATAAAACTAGGGAGGACCAAAATGACCTAAATGTTCCTCCAATGACACAAACACACCTATTGGATGCACAAGATTGCATAAAACCCTAATTCGACAAGAATAAGACTAGGGAGGACGAAAATGACCTAAATGTTCATCCAATGACACAAATGAACTTATTGGATGCACAAGATTGGTTAAAAACCCTAATTGGACAAGAATAAGCCTAGGGAGGACGAAAATGACCTAAATGTTCATCCAATGACACAAATGAACTTATTGGATGCACAAGATTGGTTAAAAACCCTAATTGGACAAGAATAAGCCTAGGGAGGACGAAAATGACCTAAATGTTCATTGAATGACACAAATGAACTTATTGGATGCACAAGATTGGTTAAAAACCCTAATTGGACAAGAATAAGCCTAGGGAGGACGAAAATGACCTAAATGTTCATCCAATGACACAAATGAACTTATTGGATGCACAAGATTGCTTAAAACCCTAATTGGACAAGAATAAGCCTAGGGAGGACGAAAATGACCTAAAGGTTCGTCCAATGACACAAATGAACTTATTGGATGCACAAGATTGGTTAAAAACCCTAATTGGACAAGAATAAGCCTAGGGAGGACGAAAATGACCTAAATGTTCATCCAATGACACAAATGAACTTATTGGATGCACAAGATTGGTTAAAAACCCTAATTGGACAAGAATAAGCCTAGGGAGGACGAAAATGACCTAAATGTTCATCCAATGACACAAATGAACTTATTGGATGCACAAGATTGGTTAAAACCCTAATTGGACAAGAATAAGCCTAGGGAGGACAAAAATGACCTAAATGTTCTTCCAATGACACAAATACACCTATTGGATGCACAAGATTGCATAAAAACCCTAATTGGACAAGAATAAGACTAGGGAGGACGAAAATGACCAAAATGTTCCTCCAATGACACAAATGAACTTATTGGATGCACAAGGTTGGTTAAAAACCATAATTGGACAAGAATAAGCCTAGGGAGGACGAAAATAACCTAAATGTTCAACCAATAACACAATTGAACTTTTTGGATGCACAAGGTTGGTTAAAAACCCTAATTGGACAAGAATAAGACTAAGGAGGCAGAAAATGACCTAAATTTTCATCCAATGACACAAACACACTTATTGGATGCACAAGATTGCTTAAAACCCTAATTGGACAAGAATAAGACTAGGGAGGACGAAAATGACCTAAATGATCATCCAATGACACAAATGAACTTATTGGATGCACAAGATTGGTTAAAAACCCTAATTGGACAAGAATAAGCCTAGGGAGGACGAAAATGACCTAAATGTTCATCCAATGACACAAATGAACTTATTGGATGCACAAGATTGGTTGAACACCCTAATTGGACAAGAATAAGCCTAGGGAGGACGAAAATGACCTAAATGTTCATCCAATGACACAAATGAACTTATTGGATGCACAAGATTGGTTAAAAACCCTAATTGGACAAGAATAAGCATAGGGAGGCAGAAAATGACCTAAATGTTCATCCAATGACACAAACAGACATATTGGATGCACAAGATTGCTTAAAACCCTAATTGGACAAGAATAAGACTAGGGAGGACGAAAATGACCTAAATGATCATCCAATGACACAAATGAACTTATTGGAGGCACAAGATTGGTTAAAAACCCTAATTGGACAAGAATAAGCCTAGGGAGGACGAAAATGACCTAAATGTTCGTCCAATGACACAAATGAACTTATTGGATGCACAAGATTGGTTTAAAACCCTAATTGGACAAGAATAAGCCTAGGGAGGACGAAAATGACCAAATGTTCCTCCAATGACACAAATGAACTTATTGGGTGCACAAGATTGGCTAAAAACCCTAATCGGACAAGAATAAGCCTAGTGAGGACGAAAATGACCTAAATGTTCATCCAATGACACAAATGAACTTATTGGATGCACAAGGTTGGTTAAAAACCCTAATTGGCGAGAATAAGCCTAGGGACGACGAAAATGACCAAAATGTTCATCCAATGACACAAATGAACTTATTGGATGCACAAGATTGGCTAAAAACCCTAATTGGACAAGAATAAGCCTAGGGAGGACGAAAATGACCTAAATGTTCATCCAATGACACAAATGAACTTATTGAATGCACAAGATTGGTTAAAAACCCTAATTGGACAAGAATAAGCATAGGGAGGCAGAAAATGACCTAAATGTTCATCCAATGACACAAACAGACATATTGGATGCACAAGATTGCTTAAAACCCTAATTGGACAAGAATAAGACTAGGGAGGACGAAAATGACCTAAATGATCATCCAATGACACAAATGAACTTATTGGAGGCACAAGATTGGTTAAAAACCCTAATTGGACAAGAATAAGCCTAGGGAGGACGAAAATGACCTAAATGTTCGTCCAATGACACAAATGAACTTATTGGATGCACAAGATTGGTTAAAACCCTAATTGGACAAGAATAAGCCTAGGGAGGACGAAAATGACCTAAATGTTTGTCCAATGACACAAATACACCTATTGGATGCACAAGATTCCATAAAACCCTAATTGGACAAGAATAAGACTAGGGAGGACGAAAATGACCAAAATGTTCCTCCAGTGACACAAATGAACTTATTGGATGCACAAGGATGGTTAAAAACCGTAATTGGACAAGAATAAGCCTAGGGAGGACGAAAATTACCTAAATGTTCAACCAATGACACAATTGAACTTATTGGATGCACAAGGTTGGTTAAAAACCCTAATTGGACAAGAATAAGCCTAGGGAGGACGAAAATGACCTAAATGTTCGTCCAATGACACAAACACACCTATTGGATGCACAAGATTGCATAAAAACCCTAATTAAACACGAATAAGACTAGTGAGGACGAAAATGACCTAAATGTTCCTCCAATGACACAAATACACCTATTGGATGCACAAGATTGCATAAAAACCCTAAATGGACAAGAATAAGACTAGGGAGGACGAAAATGACCTAAATGTTCCTCCAATGACACAAACACACCTATTGGATGCACAAGATTGCATAAAAACCCTAATTGGACAAGAATAAGCCTAGGGACGACGAAAATGACCTAAATGTTCATCCAATGACACAAACACACCTATTGGATGCACAAGATTGCATAAAAACCCTAATTTGACAAGAATAAGACTAGGGAGGACGAAAATGACCTAAATGTTCCTCCAATGACACTAACACACCTATTGGATGCACAAGATTGCATAAAAACCCTAATTGGACAAGAATAAGCCTAGGGACGACGAAAATGACCTAAATGTTCGTCCAATGACACAAACACACCTATTGGATGCACAAGATTGCATAAAAACCCTAATTGGACAAGAATAAGACTAGGGAGGACGAAAATGACCTAAATGTTCCTCCAATGACACAAACACACCTATTGGAAGCACAAGACTGCTTAAAACCCTAATTGGACAAGAATAAGACTAGGGAGGACGAAAATGACCTAAATGTTCATCCAATGACACAAATGAACTTATTGGATGCACAAGGTTGGTTAAAAACTCTAGTCGGACAAGAATAAGCCTAGGGAGGACGAAAATGTCCTAAATGTTCAACCAATTACACAAATGAACTTAATGGATGCACAAGGTTGGTTAAAAACCCTAATTGGACAAGAATAAGCCTAGGGAGGACGACATTGACCTAAATGTTCGTCCAATGACACAAACACACCTATTGGATGCACAAGATTACATAAAAACCCTAATTGGACAAGAATAAGCCTAGGGAGGACGAAAATGACCTAAATGTTCCTCCAATGACACAAATGAACTTATTGGATGCACAAGGTTGGTTAAAAATCCTAATTGGACAAGAATAAGCCTAGGGAGGACGAAAATGACCTAAATGTTCAACCAATGACACAAATGAACTTATTGGATGCACAAGGTTGGTTAAAAACCCTAATTGGACAAGAATAAGCCTAGGGAGGACGAAAATGACCTAAATGTTCGTCCAATGACACAAACACACCTATTGGATGCACAAGATTGCATGAAAACCCTAATTGGACAAGAATAAGACTAGGGAGGACGAAAATGACCTAAATGTTCCTCCAATGACACAAACACACCTATTGGATGCACAAGATTGCATAAAAACCCTAATTGGACAAGAATAAGCCTAGGGAGGACGAAAATGACCTAAATGTTCATCCAATGACACAAATGAACTTATTGGATGCACAATATTGGTTGAAAACCCTAATTGGACAAGAATAAGCCTAGGGAGGACAAAAATGACCTAAATGTTCATCCAATGACACAAATGAACTTATTGGATGCACAAGATTGGTTAAAAACCCTAATTGGACAAGAATAAGCATAGGGAGGACGAAAATGACCTAAATGTTCATCCAATGACACAAACACACATATTGGATGAACAAGATTGCTTAAAACCCTAATTGGACAAGAATAAGACTAGGGATGACGAAAATGACCTAAATGTTCATCCAATGACACAAATGAACTTATTGGATGCACAAGATTGGTTAAAAACCCTAATTGGACAAGAATAAGACTTGGGAGGACGAAAATGACCTAAATGTTCATCCAATGACACAAATGAACTTATTGGATGCACAAGATTGGTTAAAAACCCTAATTGGACAAGAATAAGCCTAGGGAGGACGAAAATGACCTAAATGTTCATCCAATGACACAAATGAACTTATTGGATGCACAAGATTGGTTAAAAACCCTAATTGGACAAGAATAAGCCTAGGGAGGACGAAAATGACCTAAATGTTCATCCAATGACACAAATGAACTTATTGGATGCACAAGATTGGTTAAAAACCCTAATTGGACACGAATAAGCCTAGGGAGGACGAAAATGACCCAAATGTTCGTCCAATGACACAAACACACCTATTGGATGCACAAGATTGCATAAAAACCCTAATTGGACAAGAATAAGACTAGGGAGGACGAAAATGACCTAAATGTTCCTCCAATGACACAAACACACCTATTGGATGCACAAGATTGCATAAAAACCCTAATTGGACAACAATAAGACTAGGGAGGACGAAAATGACCTAAATGTTCATCCAATGACACAAACACACATATTGGATGCACAAGATTGCTTAAAACCCTAATTGGACAAGAATAAGACTAGGGAGGACGGAAATGACCTAAATGTTCAACCAATGACACAAATGAACTTATTGGATGCACAAGGTTGGTTAAAAACCCTAATTGGACAAGAATAAGCCTAGGGAGGACGAAAATGACCTAAATGTTCGTCCAATGACACAAACACACCTATTGGATGCACAAGATTACATAAAAACCCTAATTGGACAAGAATAAGACTAGGGAGGACGAAAATGACCTAAATGTTTTTCCAATGACACAAACACACCTATTGGATGCACAAGATTGGTTAAAAACCCTAATTGGACAAGAATAACCCTAGGGAAGACGAAAATGACCTAAATGTTCATCCAATGACACAAATGAACTTATTAGATGCACAAGATTGATTAAAAACCCTAATTGTACAAGAATAAGCCTAGGGAGGACGAAAATCACCTAAATGTTCAACCAATGACACAAATGAACTTATTGGATGCACAAGGTTGGTTAAAAACCCTAATTGGACAAGAATAAGCCTAGGGAGGACGAAAATGACCTAAATGTTCGTCCAATGACACAAACACACCTATTGGATGCACAAGATTACATAAAAACCCTAATTGGACAAGAATAAGACTAGGGAGGACGAAAATGACCTAAATGTTTTTCCAATGACACAAACACACCTATTGGATGCACAAGATTGGTTAAAAACCCTAATTGGACAAGAATAAGCCTAGGGAAGACGAAAATGACCTAAATGTTCATCCAATGACACAAATGAACTTATTTGATGCACAAGATTGGTTAAAAACCCTAATTGGACAAGAATAAGCCTAAGGAGGACGAAAATGACCTAAATGTTCCTCCAATGACACAAATGAACTTATTAGATGCACAAGATTGGCTAAAAAGCCTAATTGGACAAGAATAAGCCTAGGGAGGACGAAAATGACCTAAATGTTCATCCAATGACACAAATGAACTTATTGGATGCACAAGATTGGTTAAAAACCCTAATTGGACAAGAATAAGCCTAGGGAGGACGAAAATGACCTAAATGTTCATCCAATGACACAAATGAACTTATTGGATGCACAAGATTGGTTAAAAACCCTAATTGGACAAGAATAAGCCTAGGGAGGACGAAAATGACCTAAATGTTCATCCAATGACACAAATGAACTTATTGGATGCACAAGGTTGGTTAAAAACGATAATTGGACAAGAATAAGCCTAGGGAGGGCGAAAATGACCTAAATGTTCGTCCAATGACACAAACACACCAATTGGATGCACAAGATTGCATAAAAACCCTAATTGGACAAGAATAAGACTAGGGAGGACGAAAATGACCTAAATGTTCCTCCAATGACACAAACACGCCTATTGGATGCACAAGATTGCATAAAAACCCTAATTGGACAAGAATAAGACTAGGGAGGACGAAAATGACCTAAATGTTCATCCAATGACACAAATGAACTTATTGGATGCACAAGATTGGTTAAAAACCCTAATTGGACAAGAATAAGCCTAGGGAGAACGAAAATGAGCTAAATGTTCATCCAATGACACAAATGAACTTATTGGATGCACAAGATTGGTTAAAAACCCTAATTGGACAAGAATAAGCCTAGGGAGGACGAAAATGACCTAAATGTTCATCCAATGACACAAATGAACTTATTGGATGCACAAGATTGGTTAAAAACCCTAATTGGACAAGAATAAGCCTAGGGAGGACGAAAATGACCTAAATGTTCGTCCAATGACACAAACACACCTATTGGATGCACAAGATTGCATAAAAACCCATATTGGACAAGAATAAGACTAGGGAGGACGTAAATGACCTAAATGTTCCACCAATGACACAAATGAACTTATTGGATGCACAAGGTTGGTTAAAAACCCTAATTGGACAAGAATAAGCCTAGGGAGGACGAAAATGACCTAAATGTTCAACCAATTACACAAATGAACTTATTGGATGCACAAGGTTGGTTAAAAACCCTAATTGGACAAGAATAAGCCTAGGGAGGACGAAAATGACCTAAATGTTCATCCAATGACACAAATGAACTTATTGGATGCACAAGATTGGTTGAAAACCCTAATTGGTCAAGAATAAGCTTAGGGAGGACGTAAATGACCTAAATGTTCCACCAATGACACAAATGAACTTATTGGATGCACAAGGTTGGTTAAAAACCCTAATTGGACAAGAATAAGCCTAGGGAGGACGAAAATGACCTAAATGTTCGTCCAATGACACAAACACACCTATTGGATGCACAAGATTGCATAAAAACCCTAATTGGACAAGAATAAGCCTAGTGAGGACGAAAATGACCTAAATGTTCGTCCAATGACACAAACACACCTATTGGATGCACTAGATTGCATAAAAACCCTAATTGGACAAGAATAAGACTAGGGAGGACGAAAATGACCTAAATGTTCATCCAATGACACAAACACACCTATTGGATGCACAAGATTGCATAAAAACCCTAATTGGACAAGAATAAGCCTAGGGACGACGAAAATGACCTAAATGTTCATCCAATGACACAAACACACCTATTGGATGCACAAGATTGCATAAAAACCCTAATTGGACAAGAAAAAGCCTAGGGAGGACGAAAAGGACCTAAATGTTCATCCAATGACACAAGTGAACTTATTGGATGCACAATGTTGGTTAAAAACCCTAATTGGACAAGAATAAGCCTAGGGACAACGAAAATGACCTAAATGTTCGTCCAATGACACAAACACACCTATTGGATGCACAAGATTGCATAAAAACCCTAATTGGACAAGAATAAGACTAGGGAGGACGAAAATGACCTAAATGTTACCCCAATGACACAAACACACCTATTGGATGCACAAGATTGGTTAAAAACCCTAATTGGACAAGAATAAGCATAGGGAGGACGAAAATGACCTAAATGTTCGTCCAATATAACAACACACCTATTGGATGCACAAGATTGCATAAAAACCCTAATTGGAGAAGAATAAGACTAGGGAGGACAAAAACGACCTAAATGATCATCCAATGACACAAATGAACTTATTGGAGGCACAAGATTGGTTAAAAACCCTAATTGGACAAGAATAAGCCTAGGGAGGACGAAAATGACCTAAATGTTCATCCAATGACACAAATCAACTTATTGGATGCACAAGATTGGCTAAAAACCCTAATTGGACAAGAATAAGGCTAAGGGGGACGAAAATGACCTAAATGTTCATCCAATGACACAAATGAACTTATTGGAGGCACAAGATTGGTTAAAAACCCTAATTGGACAAGAATAAACATAGGGAGGCAGAAAATGACATAAATGTTCATCCAATGACACAAACACACATATTGGATGCACAAGATTGCATAAAAACCCTAATTGGACAAGAATAAGACTAGGGAGGACGAAAATGACCTAAATGTTACCCCAATGACACAAACACACCTATTGGATGCACAAGATTGGTTAAAAACCCTAATTGGACAAGAATAACCATAGGGAGGACGAAAATGACCTAAATGTTCGTCCAATATAACAACACACCTATTGGATGCACAAGATTGCATAAAAACCCTAATTGGAGAAGAATAAGACTAGGGAGGACAAAAATGACCTAAATGTTCCACCAATGACACAAATGAACTTATTGGATGCACAAGTTTGGTTACAAACTCTAAGTGGACAAGATTAAGTCTAGGGAGGACGAAAATGTCCTAAATGTTCAACCAATTACACAAATGAACTTATTGGATGCACAAGATTGCTTAAAACCCTAATTGGACAAGAATAAGACTAGGGAGGACGAAAATGACCTAAATGATCATCCAATGACACAAATGAACTTATTGGAGGCACAAGATTGGTTAAAAACCCTAATTGGACAAGAATAAGCCTAGGGAGGACGAAAATGACCTAAATGTTCGTCCAATGACACAAATGAACTTATTGGATGCACAAGATTGGTTAAAACCCTAATTGGACAACACTAAGCCTAGGGAGGACGAAAATGACCTAAATGTTTGTCCAATGACACAAATACACCTATTGGATGCACAAGATTCCATAAAACCCTAATTGGACAAGAATAAGACTAGGGAGGACGAAAATGACCAAAATGTTCCTCCAATGACACAAATGAACTTATTGGATGCACAAGGATGGTTAAAAACCGTAATTGGACAAGAATAAGCCTAGGGAGGACGAAAATGACCTAAATGTTCAACCAATGACACAATTGAACTTATTGGATGCACAAGGTTGGTTAAAAACCCTAATTGGACAAGAATAAGCCTAGGGAGGACGAAAATGACCTAAATGTTCGTCCAATGACACAAACACACCTATTGGATGCACAAGATTGCATAAAAACCCTAATTAAACACGAATAAGACTAGTGAGGACGAAAATGACCTAAATGTTCCTCCAATGACACAAATACACCTATTGGATGCACAAGATTGCATAAAAACCCTAAATGGACAAGAATAAGACTAGGGAGGACGAAAATGACCTAAATGTTCCTCCAATGACACAAACACACCTATTGGATGCACAATATTGCATAAAAACCCTAATTGGACAAGAATAAGCCTAGGGACGACGAAAATGACCTAAATGTTTGTCCAATGACACAAACACACCTATTGGATGCACAATATTGCATAAAAACCCTAATTGGACAAGAATAAGACTAGGGAGGACGAAAATGACCTAAATGTTCCTCCAATGACACAAACACACCTATTGGATGCACAAGATTGCATAAAAACCCTAATTGGACAAGAATAAGCCTAGGGACGACGAAAATGACCTAAATGTTCATCCAATGACACAAACACACCTATTGGATGCACAAGATTGTATAAAAACCCTAATTGGACAAGAATAAGACTAGGGAGGACGAAAATGACCTAAATGTTCATCCAATGACCCAAATGAACATTGGATGCACAAGATTGGTTAAAAACCCTAATTGCACAAGAATAAGCCTAGGGAGGACGAAAATGACCTAAATGTTCATCCAATGACACAAATCAACTTATTGGATGCACAAGATTGGCTAAAAACCCTAATTGGACAAGAATAAGGCTAAGGGGGACGAAAATGACCTAAATGTTCATCCAAAGACACAAATGAACTTATTGGATGCACAAGATTGGTTAAAAACCCTAATTGGACAAGAATAAGCATAGGGAGGCAGAAAATGACATAAATGTTCATCCAATGACACAAACACACATATTGGATGCACAAGATTGCTTAAAACCCTAATTGGACAAGAATAAGACTAGGGAGGACGAAAATGACCTAAATGATCATCCAATGACACAAATGAACTTATTGGATGCACAAGATTGGTTAAAAACCCTAATTGGACAAGAATAAGCCTAGGGAGGACGAAAATGACCTAAATGTTCATCCAATGACACAAATGAACTTATTGGATGCACAAGATTGGTTAAAAACCCTAATTGGACAAGAATAAGCCTAGGGAGGACGAAAATGACCTAAATATTCGTCCAATGACACAAATACACCTATTGGATGCACAAGATTGCAGAAAAACCCTAATTGGACAAGAATAAGACTAGGGAGGACGAAAATGACCAAAATGTTCCTCCAATGACACAAATGAACTTATTGGATGCACAAGGTTGGTTAAAAACCGTAATTGGACAAGAATAAGCCTAGGGAGGACGAAAATGACCTAAATGTTCAACCAATGACACAATTGAACTTATTGGATGCACAAGGTTGGTTAAAAACCCTAATTGGACAAGAATAAGCCTAGGGAGGACGAAAATGACCTAAATGTTCATCCAATGACACAAATGAACTTATTGGATGCACAAGATTGGTTAAAAACCCTAATTGGACAAGAATAAGCCTAGGGAGGACGAAAATGACCTAAATGTTCATCCAATGACACAAATGAACTTATTGGATGCACAAGATTGGTTAAAAACCCTAATTGGAAAAGAATAAGCCTAGGGAGGACGAAAATGACCTAAATGTTCGTCCAATGACAACAACACACCTATTGGATGCACAAGATTGCATAAAAACCCTAATTGGGCAAGAATAAGACTAGGGAGGACGAAAATGACCTAAATGTTCCTCCAATGACACAAAAGAACTTATTGGATGTACAAGATTGATTAAAAACCCTAATTGGACAAGAATAAGCCTAGGGAGGACGAAAATGACCTAAATGTTCATCCAATGACACAAATGAACTTATTGGATGCACAAGATTGGTTAAAAACCCTAATTGGACAAGAATAAGCCTAGGGAGGACGAAAATGACCTAAATGTTCATCCAATGACACAAATGAACTTATTGGATGCACAAGATTGGTTAAAAACCCTAATTGGACAAGAATAAGCCTAGGGAGGACGAAAATGACCTAAATGTTCATCCAATGACACAAATGAACTTATTGGATGCACAAGATTGGTTAAAAACCCTAATTGGACAAGAATAAGCCTAGGGACGACGAAAATGTCCTAAATGTTCGTCCAATGACACAAACACACCTATTGGATGCAAAAGATTGCATAAAAACGCTAATTGGACAAGAATAAGACTAGGGAGGACGAAAATGACTTAAATGTTCCTCCAATGACACAAACACCTATTGGATGCACAAGATTGGTTAAAAATCCTAATTGGACAAGAATAAGCCTAGGGAGGACGAAAGTGTCATAAATGTTCCTCCAATGACACAAATGAACTTATTGGTTGCACAAGATTGTCTAAAACCCCTAATTGGACAAGAATAAGCCTAGGGAGGACGAAAATGACCTAAATGTTCATCCAATGAGACATATGAACTAATTGGTTGCACAAGATTGGCTAAAACCCCTAATTGGACAAGAATAAGCCTAGGGAGGACGAAAATGACCTAAATGTTCATCCGATGACACAAATGAACTTATTGGATGCACAAGATTGGTTAAAAACCCTAATTGTACAAGAATAAGCCTAGGGAGGACGAAAATGACCTAAATGTTCATCCAATGACACAAATGAACTTATTGGATGCACAAGATTGGTTAAAAACCCTAATTGGACAAGAATAAGCCTAGGGAGGACGAAAATGACCTAAATGTTCCTCCAATGACACATACATTCCTATTGGATGCACAATATTGCATAAAAACCCTAATTGGACAAGAATAAGACTAGGGAGGACGAAAATGACCTAAATGTTCATCCAATGACACAAATGAACTTATTGGATGCACAAGATTGGTTAAAAACCCTAATTGGACAAGAATAAGCCTAGGGAGGACGAAAATGACCTAAATGTTCATCCAATGACACAAATGAACTTATTGGATGCACAAGATTGGTTAAAAACCCTAATTGGACAAGAATAAGCATAGGGAGGCAGAACATGACATAAATGTTCATCCAATGACACAAACACACATATTGGATGCACAAGATTGCTTAAAACCCTAATTGGACAAGAATAAGACTAGGGAGGACGAAAATGACCTAAATGATCATCCAATGACACAAATGAACTTATTGGATGCACAAGATTGGTTAAAAACCCTAATTGGACAAGAATAAGCCTAGGGAGGACGAAAATGACCTAAATGTTCATCCAATGACACAAATGAACTTATTGGATGCACAAGATTGGTTAAAAACCCTAATTGGACAAGAATAAGCCTAGGGAGGACGAAAATGACCTAAATGTTCGTCCAATGACACAAATACACCTATTGGATGCACAAGATTGCATAAAAACCCTAATTGGACAAGACTAAGACTAGGGAGGACGAAAATGACCAAAATGTTCCTCCAATGACACAAATGAACTTATTGGATGCACAAGGTTGGTTAAAAACCGTAATTGGACAAGAATAAGCCTAGGGAGGACGAAAATGACCTAAATGTTCAACCAATGACACAATTGAACTTATTGGATGCACAAGGTTGGTTAAAAACCGTAATTGGACAAGAATAAGCCTAGGGAGGACGAAAATGACCTAAATGTTCATCCAATGACACAAATGAACTTATTGGATGCACAAGATTGGTTAAAAACCCTAATTGGACAAGAATAAGCCTAGGGAGGACGAAAATGACCTAAATGTTCGTCCAATGACAACAACACACCTATTGGATGCACAAGATTGCATAAAAACCCTAATTGGGCAAGAATAAGACTAGGGAGGACAAAAATGACCTAAATGTTCCTCCAATGACACAAAAGAACTTATTGGATGTACAAGATTGATTAAAAACCCTAATTGGACAAGAATAAGCCTAGGGAGGACGAAAATGACCTAAATGTTCAACCAATGACACAAATGAACTTATTGGATGCACAAGGTTGGTTAAAAACCCTAATTGGACAAGAATAAGCCTAGGGAGAACGAAAATGGCCTAAATGTTCGTCCAATGACACAAATGAACTTATTGGATGCACAAGATTGGTTAAAAACCCTAATTGGACAAGAATAAGCCTAGGGAGGGCGAAAATGACCTAAATGTTCGTCCAATGACACAAACACACCTATTGGATGCACAAAATTGCATAAAAACCCTAATTGGACAAGAATAAGCCTAGGGAGGACGAAAATGACCTAAATGTTTATCCAATGACACAAATGAACTTATTGGATGCACAAGATTGGTTAAAAACCCTAATTGGACAAGAATAAGCCTAGGGAGGACGAAAATGACCTAAATGTTCATCCAATGACACAAATGAACTTATTGGATGCACAAGATTGGTTGAAATCCCTAATTGGACAAGAATAAGCCTAGGGAGCACGAAAATGACCTAAATGTTCCTCCAATGACACAAACACACCAATTGGATGCACAAGATTGCATAAAAACCATAATTGGACAAGGATAAGACAAGGGAGGACGAAAATGACCTAAATGTTCCTCCAATGACACAAATGAACTTATTGGATGCACAAGATTGGTTAAAAACCCTAATTGGACAAGAATAAGCCTAGGGAGGACGAAAATGACCTAAATGTTCATCCAATGACACAAATGAACTTATTGGATGCACAAGATTGGTTAAAAACCCTAATTGGACAAGAATAAGCCTAGGGAGGACGAAAATGACCTAAATGTTCATCCAATGACACAAATGAACTTATTGGATGCACAAGATTGGTTGAAAACCATAATTGGACAAGAATAAGCCTAGGGAGGACGAAAATGACCTAAATGTTCGTCCAATGACACAAACACACCTATTGGATGCACAAGATTGCATAAAAACCCTAATTGGACAAGAATAAGACTAGGGAGGACGAAAATGACCCAAATGTTCAACCAATGACACAAATGAACTTATTGGATGCACAAGATTGGTTAAAAACCCTAATTGGACAAGAACAAGCCTAGGGAGGACGAATATGACCTAAATGTTTGTCCAATGACACAAACACACCTATTGGATGCACAAGATTGCATAAAAACCCTAATTGGACAAGAATAAGACTAGGGAGGACAAAAATGACCTAAATGTTCCTCTAATGACACAAACACACCTATTGGATGCACAAGATTGCATAAAAACCCTAATTGGACAAGAATAAGACTAGGGAGGACGAAAATGACATAAATGTTCATCCAATAACACAAATGAACTTATTGGATGCACAAGATTGGTTAAAAACCCTAATTGGACAAGAATAAGCCTAGGGAGGACGAAAATGACCTAAATGTTCATCCAATGACACAAATGAACTTATTGGATGCACAAGATTGGTTAAAAACCCTAATTGGACAAGAATAAGCCTAGGGAGGACGAAAATGACCTAAATGTTCATCCAATGACACAAATGAACTTATTGGATGCACAAGATTGGTTAAAAACCCTAATTGGACAAGAATAAGCCTAGGGAGGACGAAAATGACCTAAATGTTCCTCCAATGACACAAAGCAACTTATTGGATGCACATGATTGGTTAAAAACCCTAATTGGACAAGAATAAGCCTACGGAGGACGAAAATGAACTAAATGTTCGTCTAATGACACAAATGAACTTATTAGATGCACATGATTGGTTAAAAACCCTAATTGGACAAGAATAAACCTAGGGTGGACGAAAATGAGCTAAATGTTCGTCTAATGACACAAATGAACTTATTGGATGCACAAGATTGGTTAAAAACCCAAATTGGACAAGAATAAGCCTAGGGAGGAAGAAAATGACCTAAATGTTCATCCAATGACACAAAGCAACTTATTGGATGCACATGATTGGTTAAAAACCCTAATTTTACAAGAATAAGCCTAGGGAGGACGAAAATGAACTAAATGTTTGTCTAATGACACAAATGAACTTATTGGATGCACAAGATAAGTTAAAAACCCAAATTGGACAAGAATAAGCCTAGGGTGGACGAAAATGACCTAAATGTTCGTCGAATGACACAAACACACCTATTGGATGCACAAGATTGAATAAAAACCCTAATTGGACAAGAATAAGACTAGGGAGGACGAAAATGACCTAAATGTTCGTCCAATGACACAAACACACCTATTGGATGCACAAGATTGCATAAAAACCCTAATTGGACAAGAATAAGACTAGGGAGGACGAAAATGACCTAAATGTTCCTCCAATGACACAAACACACCTATTGGATGCACAAGATTGCATAAAAACCTAATTCGACAAGAATAAGACTAAGGACGACGAAAATTACCTAAATGTTCATCCAATGACACAAATGAACTTATTGGATGCACAAGATTGGTTAAAAACCCTAATTGGACAAGAATAAGCCTAGGGAGGACGAAAATGACCTAAATGTTCGTCCAATGACACAAACACACCTATTGGATGCACAAGATTGCATAAAAACCCTAATTGGACAAGAATAAGACTAGGGAGGACGAAAATGACCTAAATGTTCCTCCAATGACACAAACACACCTATTGGATGCACAAGATTGCATAAAAACCTTAATTGGACAAGAATAAGCCTAGGGACGACGAAAATGACCTAAATGTTCGTCCAATGACACAAACACACCTATTGGATGCACAAGATTGCATAAAAACCCTAATTGGACAAGAATAAGACTAGGGAGGACGAAAATGACCTAAATGTTCCTCCAATGACACAAACACACCTATTGGATGCACAAGATTGGTTAAAAACCCTAATTGGACAAGAAAAAGCCTAGGGAGGACGAAAAGGACCTAAATGTTCATCCAATGACACAAGTGAACTTATTGGATGCACAATGTTGGTTAAAAACCCTAATTGGACAAGAATAAGCCTAGGGACAACGAAAATGACCTAAATGTTCGTCCAATGACACAAACACACCTATTGGATGCACAAGATTGCATAAAAACCCTAATTGGACAAGAATAAGACTAGGGAGGACGAAAATGACCTAAATGTTACCCCAATGACACAAACACACCTATTGGATGCACAAGATTGGTTAAAAACCCTAATTGGACAAGAATAAGCATAGGGAGGACGAAAATGACCTAAATGTTCGTCCAATATAACAACACACCTATTGGATGCACAAGATTGCATAAAAACCCTAATTGGAGAAGAATAAGACTAGGGAGGACAAAAATGACCTAAATGATCATCCAATGACACAAATGAACTTATTGGAGGCACAAGATTGGTTAAAAACCCTAATTGGACAAGAATAAGCCTAGGGAGGACGAAAATGACCTAAATGTTCATCCAATGACACAAATCAACTTATTGGATGCACAAGATTGGCTAAAAACCCTAATTGGACAAGAATAAGGCTAAGGGGGACGAAAATGACCTAAATGTTCATCCAATGACACAAATGAACTTATTGGATGCACAAGATTGGTTAAAAACCCTAATTGGACAAGAATAAGCATAGGGAGGCAGAAAATGACATAAATGTTCATCCAATGACACAAACACACATATTGGATGCACAAGATTGCTTAAAACCCTAATTGGACAAGAATAAGACTCGGGAGGACGAAAATGACCTAAATGATCATCCAATGACACAAATGAACTTATTGGATGCACAAGATTGGTTAAAAACCCTAATTGGACAAGAATAAGCCTAGGGAGGACGAAAATGACCTAAATGTTCATCCAATGACACAAATGAACTTATTGGATGCACAAGATTGGTTAAAAACCCTAATTGGACAAGAATAAGCCTAGGGAGGATGAAAATGACCTAAATGTTCGTCCAATGACACAAACAAACCTATTGGATGCACAAGATTGCATAAAAACCCTAATTGGACAAGAATAAGACTAGGGAGGACGAAAATGACCTAAATGTTCCTCCAATGACACAAACACACCTATTGGATGCACAAGATTGGTTAAAAACCCTAATTGGACAAGAATAAGCCTAGGGAGGACGAAAATGACGTAAATGTTCATCCAATGACACAAATGAACTTATTGGATGCACAAGGTTGGTTAAAAACCCTAATTGGACAAGAATAAGGCTAGGGACGACGAAAATGACCTAAATGTTCGTCCAATGACACATACACATCTATTGGATGCACAATATTGCATAAAAACCCTAACTGGACAAGAATAAGACTAGGGAGGACGAAAATGACCTAAATGTTCCTCCAATGACACAAACACACCTATTGGATGCACAAGATTGGTTAAAAACCCTAATTGGACAAGAATAAGCCTAGGGAGGACGAAAATGACCTAAATGTTCATCCAATGACACAAATGAACTTATTGGATGCACAAGATTGGCTAAAAACCCTAATTGGACAAGAATAAGCCTAGGGAGGACGAAAATGATCTAAATGTTCATCCAATGACACAAATGAACTTATTGGATGCACAAGATTGGCTAAAATCCCTAATTGGACAAGAATAAGCCTAGGGAGGACGAAAATGACCTAAATGTTCGTCCAATGACACAAACACACCTATTGGATGCACAAGATTGCATAAAAACCCTAATTGGACAAGAATAAGACTAGGGAGGACGAAAATGACCTAAATGTTCCTCCAATGACACAAACACACCTATTGGATGCACAAGATTGGTTAAAAACCCTAACTGGACATGAATAAGCCTAGGGAGGACGAAAATGACCTAAATGTTCGTCCAATGACACAAACACACCTATTGGATGCACAAGATTGAATAAAAACCCTAATTGGACAAGAATAAGACTAGGGAGGACGAAAATGACCTAAATGTTCCTCCAATGACCCAAACACACCTATTGGATGCACAAGATTGGTTAAAAACCCTAATTGGACAAGAAAAAGCCTAGGGAGGACGAAAAGGACCTAAATGTTCATCCAATGACACAAGTGAACTTATTGGATGCACAATGTTGGTTAAAAACCCTAATTGGACAAGAATAAGCCTAGGGACAACGAAAATGACCTAAATGTTCGTCCAATGACACAAACACACCTATTGGATGCACAAGATTGCATAAAAACCCTAATTGGACAAGAATAAGACTAGGGAGGACGAAAATGACCTAAATGTTACCCCAATGACACAAACACACCTATTGGATGCACAAGATTGGTTAAAAACCCTAATTGGACAAGAATAAGCATAGGGAGGACGAAAATGACCTAAATGTTCGTCCAATGAAACAACACACCTATTGGATGCACAAGATTGCATAAAAACCCTAATTGGAGAAGAATAAGACTAGGGAGGACAAAAATGACCTAAATGTTCCTCCAATGACACAAATGAACTTATTGGATGCACAAGGTTGGTTACAAACTCTAAGTGGACAAGATTAAGTCTAAGGAGGACGAAAATGTCCTAAATGTTCAACCAATTACACAAATGAACTTATTGGATGCACAAGGTTGGTTAAAAACCCTAATTGGACAAGAATAAGCCTAGGGAGGACGAAAATGACCTAAATGTTCCTCCAATGACACAAATGAACTTATTGGATGCACAAGGTTGGTTAAAAACCCTAATTGGACAAGAATAAGCCTAGGGAGGACGAAAATGACCTAAATGTTCGTCCAATGACACAAACACGCCTATTGGATGGACAAGATTACATAAAAACCCTAATTGGACAAGAATAAGAATAGGGAGGACGAAAATGGCCTAAATGTTTATCCAATGACACAAATGAACTTATTGGATGCACAAGATTGGTTTAAAACCCTAATTGGACAAGAATAAGCCTAGGTAGGACGAAAATGACCTAAATGTTCCTCCAATGACACAAATGAACTTATTGAATGCACAAGATTGGCTAGAAACCCTAATTGGACAAGAATAAGCCTAGTGAGGACGAAAATGACCTAAATGTTCATCCAATGACACAAATGAACTTAATTGATGCACAAGGTTGGTTAAAAACCCTAATTGGCGAGAATAAGCCTAGGGACGACGAAAATGACCTAAATGTTCATCCAATGACACAAATGAACTTATTGGATGCACAAGATTGGCTAAAAACCCTAATTGGACAAGAATAAGCCTAGGGAGGATGAAAATGACCTAAATGTTCATCCAATGACACAAATGAACTTATTGGATGCACAAGATAGGTTAAAAACTCTAATTGGACAAGAATAAGCATAGGGAGGCAGAAAATGACCTAAATGTTCATCCAATGACACAAACAGACATATTGGATGCACAACATTGCTTAAAACCCTAATTGGACAAGAATAAGACTAGGGAGGACGAAAATGACCTAAATGATCATCCAATGACACAAATGAACTTATTGGATGCACAAGATTGGTTAAAAACTCTAATTGGACAAGAATAAGCCTAGGGAGGACGAAAATGACCTAAATGTTTGTCCAATGACACAAATACACCTATTGGATGCACAAGATTCCATAAAAACCCTTATTGGACAAGAATAAGACTAGGGAGGACGAAAATGACCAAAATGTTCCTCCAATGACACAAATGAACTTATTGGATGCACAAGGTTGGTTAAAAACCGTAATTGGACAAGAATAAGCCTAGGGAGGACGAAAATGACCTAAATGTTCAACCAATGACACAATTGAACTTATTGGATGCACAAGGTTGGTTAAAAACCCTAATTGAACAAGAATAAGACTAGCGAGGACGAAAATGACCTAAATGTTCCTCCAATGACACAAACACACCTATTGGATGCACAAGATTGCATAAAAACCCTAATTGGACAAGAATAAGACTAGGGAGGACGAAAATGACCTAAATGTTCCTCCAATGACACAAACACACCTATTGGATGCACAAGATTGCATAAAAACCCTAATTGGACAAGAATAAGCCTAGGGACGACGAAAATGACCTAAATGTTCGTCCAATGACACAAACACACCTATTGGATGCACAAGATTGGATAAAAACCCTAATTGGACAAGAATAAGACTAGGGAGGACGAAAATGACCTAAATGTTCCTCCAATGACACAAACACACCTATTGGATGCACAAGATTGGTTAAAAACCCTAATTGGACAAGAATAAGCATAGGGAGGGCGAAAATGACCTAAATGTTCGTCCAATGACACAAACACACCTATCGGATGCACAAGATTGCATAAAAACCCTAATTGGACAAGAATAAGACTAGGGAGGACGAAAATGACCTAAATGTTCCTCCAATGACACAAACACACCTATTGGATGCACAAGATTGCATAAAAACCCTAATTGGACAAGAATAAGCCTAGGGACGACGAAAATGACCTAAATGTTCCTCCAATGACACAAACACACCTATTGGATGCACAAGATTGGTTAAAAACCCTAATTGGACAAGAATAAGCCTAGGGAGGACGAAAATGACCTAAATGTTCGTCCAATGACACAAATGAACTTATTGGATGCACCAGATTGGTTAAAAACCCTAATTGGACAAGAATAAGACTAGGGAGGACGAAAATGACCTAAATGTTCCTCTAATGACACAAATGAACTTATTGGATGCACAAGGTTGGTTAAAAACCCTAATTGGACAAGAATAAGACTAGGGAGGACGAAAATGACCTAAATGTTTTTCCAATGACACAAACACACCTATTGGATGCACAAGATTGGTTAAAAACCCTAATTGGACAAGAATAAGCCTAGGGAAGACGAAAATGACCTAAATGTTCATCCAATGACATAAATGAACTTATTGGATGCACAAGATGGGTTTAAAACCCTAATTGGACAAGAATAAGCCTATGGAGGACGAAAATGACCTAAATGTTCCTCCAATGACATAAATGAACTTATTGGATGCACAAGATTGGCTAAAAACCCTAATTGGACAAGAATAAGCCTAGGGAGGACGAAAATGACCTAAATGTTCATCCAATGACACAAATGAACTTATTGGATGCACAAGATTGGTTAAAAACCCTAATTGGACAAGAATAAGCCTAGGGAGGACGAAAATGACCTAAATGTTCCTCCAATGACACAAAGCAACTTATTGGATGCACATGATTGGTTAAAAACCCTAATTGGACAAGAATAAGCCTACGGAGGACGAAAATGAACTAAATGTTCGTCTAATGACACAAATGAACTTATTAGATGCACATGATTGGTTAAAAACCCTAATTGGACAAGAATAAACCTAGGGTGGACGAAAATGAGCTAAATGTTCGTCTAATGACACAAATGAACTTATTGGATGCACAAGATTGGTTAAAAACCCAAATTGGACAAGAATAAGCCTAGGGAGGAAGAAAATGACCTAAATGTTCATCCAATGACACAAAGCAACTTATTGGATGCACATGATTGGTTAAAAACCCTAATTTTACAAGAATAAGCCTAGGGAGGACGAAAATGAACTAAATGTTTGTCTAATGACACAAATGAACTTATTGGATGCACAAGATAAGTTAAAAACCCAAATTGGACAAGAATAAGCCTAGGGTGGACGAAAATGACCTAAATGTTCGTCGAATGACACAAACACACCTATTGGATGCACAAGATTGAATAAAAACCCTAATTGGACAAGAATAAGACTAGGGAGGACGAAAATGACCTAAATGTTCGTCCAATGACACAAACACACCTATTGGATGCACAAGATTGCATAAAAACCCTAATTGGACAAGAATAAGACTAGGGAGGACGAAAATGACCTAAATGTTCCTCCAATGACACAAACACACCTATTGGATGCACAAGATTGCATAAAAACCTAATTCGACAAGAATAAGACTAAGGACGACGAAAATTACCTAAATGTTCATCCAATGACACAAATGAACTTATTGGATGCACAAGATTGGTTAAAAACCCTAATTGGACAAGAATAAGCCTAGGGAGGACGAAAATGACCTAAATGTTCGTCCAATGACACAAACACACCTATTGGATGCACAAGATTGCATAAAAACCCTAATTGGACAAGAATAAGACTAGGGAGGACGAAAATGACCTAAATGTTCCTCCAATGACACAAACACACCTATTGGATGCACAAGATTGCATAAAAACCCTAATTGGACAAGAATAAGACTAGAAGGACGAAAATGACCTAAATGTTCATTCAATGACACAAATGAACTTATTGAATGCACAAGATTGGTTAAAAACCCTAATCGGACAAAAATAAGCCTAGGGAGGACGAAAATGACCTAAATGTTCGTCCAATGACACAAACACACCTATTGGATGCACAAGATTGCATAAAAACCCTAATTGGACAAGAATAAGACTAGGGAGGACGAAAATGACCTAAATGTTCCTCCAATGACACAAACACACCTATAGGATGCACAAGATTGCATAAAAACCCTAATTGGACAAGAATAAGCAATAGGGAGGACGAAAATGACCTAAACGTTCATCCAATGACACAAACCCACATATTGGATGCACAAGATTGCTTAAAACTCTAATTGGACAAGAATAAGCCTAGGGAGGACGAAAATGACCTAAATGTTCGTCCAATGACACAAACACACCTATTGGATGCACAAGATTGCATAAAAACCCTAATTGGACAAGAATAAGACTAGGGAGGACGAAAATGACCTAAATGTTCCTCCAATGACACAAGCACACCTATCGGATGCACAAGATTGCATAAAAACCCTAATTCGACAAGAATAAGACTAGGGAGGACGAAAATGACCTAAATGTTCCTCCAATGACACAAACACACCTATTGGATGCACAAGATTGCATAAAAACCCTAATTGGACAAGAATAAGCCTAGGGACGACGAAAATGACCTAAATGTTCGTCCAATGATACAAACACACCTATTGGATGCACAAGATTGGATAAAAACCCTAATTGGACAAGAATAAGACTAGGGAGGACGAAAATGACCTAAATGTTCCTCCAATGACACAAACACACCTATTGGATGCACAAGATTGGTTAAAAACCCTAATTGGACAAGAATAAGCCTAGGGAGGACAAAAATGACCTAAATGTTCATCCAATGACACAAATCAACTTATTGATTGCACATGATTGGTTAAAAACCCTAATTGGACAAGAATAAGCCTAGGGAGGACGAAAATGACCTAAATGTTCCTCCAATGACACAAATGAACTTATTGGATGCACAAGATTGGCTAAAAACCCTAATTGGACAAGAATAAGCCTAGGGAGGACGAAAATGACCTAAATGTTCATCCAATGACACAAATGAACTTATTGGATGCACAAGATTGGTTAAAAACCCTAATTGGACAAGAATAAGCCTAGGGAAGACAAAAATGACCTAAATGTTCATCCAATGACACAAATGAACTTATTGGATGCACAACGTTGGTTAAAAACCCTAATTGGACAAGAATAAGTCTAGGGAGGACGAAAATGACCTAAATGTTCATCTAATGACACAAATGAACTTATTGGATGCACAACGTTGGTTAAAAACCCTAATTGGACAAGAGTAAGTCTAGGGAGGACGAAAATGACCTAAATGTTCGTCCAATGACACAAACACACCTATTGGATGCACAAGATTGCATAAAAACCCTAATTGGACAAGAATAAGACTAGGGAGGACGAAAATGACCTAAATGTTTATCCAATGACACAAACACACCTATTAGATGCACAAGATTGGTTAAAAACCCTAATTGGACAAGAATAAGCCTAGGGAAGGCGAAAATGACCTTAATGTTCATCCAATGACACAAATGAACTTATTGGATGCACAAGATTGGTTAAAAACCCTAATTGGACAAGAATAAGCCTAGGGAGGACGAAAATGACCTAAATGTTCGTCCAATGACACAAACACACCTATTGGATGCACAAGATTGCATAAAAACCCTAATTGGACAAGAATAAGCACAAGGAGGACAAAAATGACCTAAATGTTCATCCAATGACACAAATGAACTTATTGGATGCACAAGATTGGTTAAAAACCCTAATTGGACAAGAATAAGCATAGGGAGGACGAAAATGACCTAAATGTTCATCCAATGACACAAACACACATATTGGATGCACAAGATTGCTTAAAACCCTAATTGGACAAAAATAAGACTAGGGATGACGAAAATGACCTAAATGTTCGTCCAATGACACAAACACACCTATTGGATGCACAAGATTGCATAAAAACCCTAATTGGACAAGAATAAGCCTAGGGAGGACGAAAATGACCTAAATGTTCCTCCAATGACACAAATGAACTTATTGGAAGCACAAGATTGGTTAAAAACCATAATTGGACAAAAATAAGCCTAGGGAGGACGAAAATGACCTAAATAATCATCCAATGACACAAATGAACTTATTGGATGCACAAGATTGGTTAAAAGTCCTAATTGGACCAGAATAAGCCTAGGGAGGACGAAAATGACCTAAATGTTCGTCCAATGACACAAACACACCTATTGGATGCACAAGATTGCATAAAAACCCTAATTGGACAAGAATAAGACTAGGGAGGACGAAAATGACCTAAATGTTCCTCCAATGACACAAACACACCTATTGGATGCACAAGATTGCATAAAAACCCTAATTGGACAAGAATAAGACTAGGGAGGACGAAAATGACCTAAATGTTCATCCAATGACACAAATGAACTTATTGGATACACAAGGTTTGTTAAAAACCATAATTGGACAAGAATAAGCCTAGGGAGGACGAAAATGACCTAAATGTTCAACCAATGACACAAATGAACTTATTGGATGCACAAGGTTGGTTAAAAACCCTAATTGGACAAGAATAAGACTAGGGAGGACGAAAATGACCTAAATGTTCGTCCAATGACACAAACACACCTATTGGATGCACAAGATTGCATAAAAACCCTAATTGGACAAGAATAAGACTAGGGAGGACGAAAATGACCTAAATGTTCCTCCAATGACACAAACACACCTATTGGATGCACAAGATTGCATAAAAACCCTAATTGGACAAGAATAAGACTAGGGAGGACGAAAATGACCTAAATGTTTCTCCAATGACACAAACACACCTATTGGATGCACAAGATTGCATAAAAACCCTAATTGGACAAGAATAAGCCTAGGGACGACGAAAATGACCTAAATGTTCGTCCAATGACACAAACACACCTATTGGATGCACAAGATTGAATAAAAACCCTAATTGGACAAGAATAAGACTAGGGAGGACGAAAATGACCTAAATGTTCCTCCAATGACCCAAACACACCTATTGGATGCACAAGATTGGTTAAAAACCCTAATTGGACAAGAAAAAGCCTAGGGAGGACGAAAAGGACCTAAATGTTCATCCAATGACACAAGTGAACTTATTGGATGCACAATGTTGGTTAAAAACCCTAATTGGACAAGAATAAGCCTAGGGACAACGAAAATGACCTAAATGTTCGTCCAATGACACAAACACACCTATTGGATGCACAAGATTGCATAAAAACCCTAATTGGACAAGAATAAGACTAGGGAGGACGAAAATGACCTAAATGTTACCCCAATGACACAAACACACCTATTGGATGCACAAGATTGGTTAAAAACCCTAATTGGACAAGAATAAGCATAGGGAGGACGAAAATGACCTAAATGTTCGTCCAATGAAACAACACACCTATTGGATGCACAAGATTGCATAAAAACCCTAATTGGAGAAGAATAAGACTAGGGAGGACAAAAATGACCTAAATGTTCCTCCAATGACACAAATGAACTTATTGGATGCACAAGGTTGGTTACAAACTCTAAGTGGACAAGATTAAGTCTAAGGAGGACGAAAATGTCCTAAATGTTCAACCAATTACACAAATGAACTTATTGGATGCACAAGGTTGGTTAAAAACCCTAATTGGACAAGAATAAGCCTAGGGAGGACGAAAATGACCTAAATGTTCCTCCAATGACACAAATGAACTTATTGGATGCACAAGGTTGGTTAAAAACCCTAATTGGACAAGAATAAGCCTAGGGAGGACGAAAATGACCTAAATGTTCGTCCAATGACACAAACACGCCTATTGGATGGACAAGATTACATAAAAACCCTAATTGGACAAGAATAAGAATAGGGAGGACGAAAATGGCCTAAATGTTTATCCAATGACACAAATGAACTTATTGGATGCACAAGATTGGTTTATAACCCTAATTGGACAAGAATAAGCCTAGGTAGGACGAAAATGACCTAAATGTTCCTCCAATGACACAAATGAACTTATTGAATGCACAAGATTGGCTAAAAACCCTAATTGGACAAGAATAAGCCTAGTGAGGACGAAAATGACCTAAATGTTCATCCAATGACACAAATGAACTTATTGGATGCACAAGGTTGGTTAAAAACCCTAATTGGCGAGAATAAGCCTAGGGACGACGAAAATGACCTAAATGTTCATCCAATGACACAAATGAACTTATTGGATGCACAAGATTGGCTAAAAACCCTAATTGGACAAGAATAAGCCTAGGGAGGACGAAAATGACCTAAATGTTCATCCAATGACACAAATGAACTTATTGGATGCACAAGATTGGTTAAAAACCCTAATTGGACAAGAATAAGCATAGGGAGGCAGAAAATGACCTAAATGTTCATCCAATGACACAAACAGACATATTGGATGCACAAGATTGCTTAAAACCCTAATTGGACAAGAATAAGACTAGGGAGGACGAAAATGACCTAAATGATCATCCAATGACACAAATGAACTTATTGGATGCGCAAGATTGGTTAAAAACTCTAATTGGACAAGAATAAGCCTAGGGAGGACGAAAATGACCTAAATGTTCATCCAATGACACAAATGAACTTATTGGATGCACAAGATTGGTTAAAAACCCTAATTGGACAAGAATAAGCCTAGGGAGGACCAAAATGACCTAAATGTTCGTCCAATGACACAAATGAACTTATTGGATGCACAAGATTGGTTAAAAACACTAATTGGACAAGAATAAGCCAAGGGAGGACGAAAATGACCTAAATGTTCATCCAATGACACAAATGAACTTATTGGATGCACAAGATTGGTTGAAAACCCTAATTGGACAAGAATAAGCCTAGGGAGGACGAAAATGACCTAAATATTCATCCAACGACACAAATGAATTTATTGGATGCACAAGATTGGTTAAAATCCCTAATTGGACAAGAATAAGCCTAGGGAGGACGAAAATGACCTAAATGTTCATCCAATGACACAAATGAACTTATTGGATGCACAAGATTGGTTAAAATCCCTAATTGGACAAGAATAAGCCTAGGGAGGACGAAAATAACCTAAATGTTCATCCAATGACACAAATGAACTTATTGGATGCACAAGATTGGTTAAAAACCCTAATTGGACAAGAATAAGCCTAGGGAGGACGAAAATGACCAAAATGATCATCCAATGACACAAATGAACTTATTGGATGCACAAGATTGGTTAAAAACCCTAATTGGACAAGAATAAGCCTAGGGAGGACGAAAATGACCTAAATGTTCATCCAATGACACAAATGAACTTATTGGATGCACAAGATTGGTTAAAAACCCTAATTGGACAAGAATAAGCATAGGGAGGCAGAACATGACATAAATGTTCATCCAATGACACAAACACACATATTGGATGCACAAGATTGCTTAAAACCCTAATTGGACAAGAATAAGACTAGGGAGGACGAAAATGACCTAAATGATCATCCAATGACACAAATGAACTTATTGGATGCACAAGATTGGTTAAAAACCCTAATTGGACAAGAATAAGCCTAGGGAGGACGAAAATGACCTAAATGTTCATCCAATGACACAAATGAACTTATTGGATGCACAAGATTGGTTAAAAACCCTAATTGGACAAGAATAAGCCTAGGGAGGACGAAAATGACCTAAATGTTCGTCCAATGACACAAATACACCTATTGGATGCACAAGATTGGTTAAAAACCCTAATTGGACAAGAATATGCCTAGGGAGGACGAAAATGACCTAAATGTTCATCCAATGACACAAATGAACTTGTTGGATGCACAAGATTGGTTAAAAACCCTAATTAGACAAGAATAAGCCTAGGGTGGACGAAAATGACCTAAATGTTCATCCAATGACACAAATGAACTTATTGGATGCACAAGATTGGTTAAAAACCCTAATTGGACAAGAATAAGCCTAGGGAGGACGAAAATTACCTAAATGTTCATCCAATGACACAAATGAACTTATCGGATGCACAAGATTGGTTAAAAACCCTAATTGGACAAGAATAAGCTTAGGGAGGACCAAAATGACCTAAATGTTCGTCCAATGACACAAACACACCTATTGGATGCACAAGATTGCATAAAAACCCTAATTGGACAAGAATAAGACTAGGGAGGACGAAAATGACCTAAATGTTCATCCAATGACACAAATGAACTTATTGGATGCACAAGATTGGTTAAAAACCCTAATTGGACAAGAATAAGCCTAGGGAGGACGAAAATGACCTAAATGTTCATCCAATGACACAAATAAACTTATTGGATGCACATGATTGGGTAAAAACCCTAATTGGACAAGAATAAGCCTAGGGAGGACGAAAATGACCTAAATGTTCGTCCAATGACACAAACACACCTATTGGATGCACAAGATTGCATAAAATCCCTAATTGGACAAAAATAAGACTTGGGAGGACGAAAATGACCTAAATGTTCCTCCAATGACACAAACACACCTATTGGATGCACAAGATTGCATAAAAACCCTAATTGGACAAGAATAAGCCTAGGGAGGACGAAAATGACCTAAATGTTCGTCCAATGACACAAACACACCTATTGGATGCACAAGATTGCATAAAAACCCTAATTGGACAAGAATAAGCCTAGGGAGGACGAAAATGACCTAAATGTTCGTCCAATGACACAAACACACCTATTGGATGCACAAGATTGCATAAAAACCCTAATTGGACAAGAATAAGCCTAGGGAGGACGAAAATGACCAAAATGTTCATCCAATGACACAAATGAACTTATTGGATGCACAAGATTGGTTGAAAACCCTAATTGGACATGAATAAGCCTAGGGAGGACGAAAATGACCTAAATGTTCATCGAATGACACAAATGAACTTATTGGATGCACAAGATTGGTTAAAAACCCTAATTGGACAAGAATAAGCCTAGGGAGGACGAAAATGACCTAAATGTTCGTCCAATGACACAAACACACCAATTGGATGCACAAGATTGCATAAAATCCCTAATTGGACAAGAATAAGACTAGGTAGGACGAAAATGACCTAAATGTTCCTCCAATGACACAAACACACCTATTGGATGCACAAGATTGGTTAAAAACCCTAATTGGACAAGAATAAGCCTAGGGAGGACGAAAATGACCTAAATGTTCGTCCAATGACACAAACACACCTATTGGATGCACAAGATTGCACAAAATCCCTAATTGGACAAGAATAAGACTAGGGAGGACGAAAATTACCTAAATGTTCCTCCAATGACACAAACACACCTATTGGATGCACAAGATTGGTTAAAAACCCTAATTGGACAAGAATAAGCCTAGGGAGGACGAAAATGACCTAAATGTTCGTCCAATGACACAAACACACCGATTGGATGCACAAGATTGCATAAAAACCCTAATTGAACAAGAATAAGACTAGGGAGGACGAAAATGACCTAAATGT
Organism: Cicer pinnatifidum; assembly: GCA_037974775.1. Taxonomy (NCBI): domain Eukaryota; kingdom Viridiplantae; phylum Streptophyta; class Magnoliopsida; order Fabales; family Fabaceae; genus Cicer; species Cicer pinnatifidum. Next base: position 2,898 of record JBBPBR010000121.1, on the reverse strand, counting down.
TCCTACAATGACACAAACACACCTATTGGATGCACAAGATTGGTTAAAAACCCTAATTCGACAAGAATAAGCCTAGGGAGGACGAAAATGACCTAAATGTTCGTCCAATGACACAAACACACCTATTGGACGCACAAGATTGCATAAAAACCCTAATTGGACAAGAATAAGACTAGGTAGGACGAAAATGACCTAAATGTTCCTCCAATGACACAAACACACCTATTGGATGCACAAGATTGGTTAAAAACCCTAATTGGACAAGAATAAGCCTAGGGAGGACGAAAATGACCTAAATGTTCCTCCAATGACACAAATGAACTTATTGGATGCACAAGATTGGCTAAAACCCCTAATTGGACAAGAATCAGCCTAGGGAGGACGAAAATGACCTAAATGTTCATCCAATGACACAAATGAACTTATTGGATGCACAAGGTTGGTTAAAAACCCTAATTGGACAAGAATAAGCCTAGGGACGACGAAAATGACCTTAATGTTCGTCCAATGACACAAACACACCTAATGGATGCACAAGATTGCATAAAAACCCTAATTGGACAAGAATAAGACTAGGGAGGACGAAAATGACCTAAATGTTCCTCCAATGACACAAACACACCTATTGGATGCACAAGATTGGTTCAAAACCCTAATTGGACAAGAATAAGCATAGGGAGGACGAAAATGACCTAAATGTTCGTCTAATGACACAACACACCTATTGGATGCACAAGATTGCATAAAAACACTAATTGGACAAGAATAAGACTAGGGAGGACAAAAATGACCTAAATGTTCCTCCAACGACACAAATGAACTTATTGGATGCACAAGGTTGGTTACAAACTCTAAGTGGACAAGATAAAGTCTAGGGAGGACAAAAATGTCCTAAATGCTCAACCAATTACACAAATGAACTTATTGGATTCACAAGGTTGGTTAAAAACCCTAATTGGACTAGAATAAGCCTAGGGAGGACAACAATGACCTAAATGTTCGTCCAATGACACAAACACACCTGTTGGATGCACAAGATTGCATAAAAACCCTAATTGGACAAGAATAAGCCTAGGGAGGACGAAAATGACCTAAATGTTCCTCCAATGACACAAATGAACTTATTGGATGCACAAGGTTGGTTAAAAACCCTAATTGGACAAGAATAAGCCTAGGGAGGACGAAAATGACCTAAATGTTCGTCCTATGACACAAACACACCTATTGGATGCACAAGATTACAAAAAAAAACCCTAATTGGACAAGAATAAGACTTGGGAGGACGAAAATGACCTAAATGTTTATCCAATGACACAAATGAACCTATTGGATGCACAAGATTGGTTTAAAACTCTAATTGAACAAGAATAAGCCTAGGGACGACGAAAATGACATAAATGTTCGTCCAATGACACAAACACACCTATTGGATGCACAATATTGCATAAAAACCCAAATTGGACAAAAATAAGACTAGGGAGGACGAAAATGACCTAAATGTTCCTCCAATGACACAAACACACCTATTGGATGCACAAGATTGGTTAAAAACCCTAATTGGACAAGAATAAGCCTAGGGAGGACGAAAATGACCTAAATGTTCATCCAATGACACAAATGAACTTATTGGATGCCCAAGGTTGGTTAAAAACCCTAATTGGACAAGAATAAGCCTAGGGAGGACGAAAATGACCTAAATGTTCGTGTAATGATACAAATGAACTTATTGGATGCACAAGATTGGTTAAAAACCCTAATTGGACAAGAATAAGCATAGGGAGGACGAAAATGACCTAAATGTTCGTCCAATGACACAAACACACCTATTGGATGCACAAGATTGCATAAAAACCCTAATTGGACAAGAATAAGACTAGGGAGGACGAAAATGACCTAAATGTTCCTCCAATGACACAAACACACCTATTGGATGCACAAGATTGCATAAAAACCCTAATTGGACACGAATAAGCCTAGGGACGACGAAAATGACCTAAATGTTCGTCCAATGACACAAACACACCTATTGGATGCACAAGATTGCCTAAAAACCATAATTGGACAAGAATAAGACTAGGGAGGACGAAAATGACCTAAATGTTCCTCCAATGACACAAACACACCTATTGAATGCACAAGATTGGTTAAAAACCCTAATTGGACAAGAATAAGCCTAGGGAGGACGAAAATGACCTAAATGTTCATCCAATGACACAAATGAACTTATTGGATGCACAAGGTTGGTTAAAAACCCTAATTGCACAAGAATAAGGCTAGGGACGACGAAAATGACCTAAATGTTCGTCCAATGACACAAACACACCTATTGGATGCACAATATTGCATAAAAACCCTAATTGGACAAGAATAAGACTAGGGAGGACGAAAATGACCTAAATGTTCCTCCAATGACACAAAAACACCTATTTGACGCACAAGATTGGTTAAAAACCCTAATTGGACAAGAATAAGCATCGGGCGGATGAAAATGACCAAAATGTTCGTCCAATGACACAAACACACCGATTGGATGCACAAGATTGCATAAAACCCTAATTGAACAAGAATAAGACTAGGGAGGACGAAAATGACCTAAATGTTCCTCCAATGACACAAACACACCTATTGGATGCACAAGATTGGTTAAAAACCCTAATTGGACAAGAATAAGCCTAGGGAGGACGAAAATGACCTAAATGTTCATCCAATGACACAAACACACCTATTGGATGCACAAGATTGCATAAAAACCCTAATTGGACAAGAATAAGACTAGGTAGGACGAAAATGACCTAAATGTTCCTCCAATGACACAAACACACCTATTGGATGCACAAGATTGGTTAAAAACCCTAATTGGACAAGAATAAGCCTAGGGAGGACGAAAATGACCTAAAT
>JBBPBR010000120.1:0-51715 GCA_037974775.1 Cicer pinnatifidum | reverse complement strand
ATTGCATAAAAACCATAATTGGACAAGAATAAGACTAGGGAGGACGAAAATGACCTAAATGTTCCTCCAATGACACAAACACACCTATTGGATGCACAAGATTGCATAAAAACCCTAATTGGACAAGAATAAGCCTAGGGACGACGAAAATGACCTAAATGTTCATCCAATGACACAAACACACCTATTGGATGCACAAGATTGCATAAAAACCCTAATTGGACAAGAATAAGACTAGGGAGGACGAAAATGACCTAAATGGTCATCCAATGACCCAAATGAACATTGGATGCACAAGATTGGTTAAAAACCCTAATTGCACAAGAATAAGCCTAGGGAGGACGAAAATGACCTAAATGTTCATCCAATGACACAAATCAACTTATTGGATGCACAAGATTGGCTAAAAACCCTAATTGGACAAGAATAAGGCTAAGGGGGACGAAAATGACCTAAATGTTCATCCAAAGACACAAATGAACTTATTGGATGCACAAGATTGGTTAAAAACCCTAATTGGACAAGAATAAGCATAGGGAGGCAGAAAATGACATAAATGTTCATCCAATGACATAAACACACATATTGGATGCACAAGATTGCTTAAAACCCTAATTGGACAAGAATAAGACTAGGGAGGACGAAAATGACCTAAATGATCATCCAATGACACAAATGAACTTATTGGATGCACAAGATTGGTTAAAAACCCTAATTGGACAAGAATAAGCCTAGGGAGGACGAAAATGACCTAAATGTTCCTCCAATGACACAAATGAACTTATTGGATGCACAAGATTGGCTAAAAACCCTAATTGGACAAGAATAAGGCTAGGGAGGACGAAAATGACCTAAATGTTCATCCAATGACACAAATGAACTTATTGGATGCACAAGATTGGTTAAAAACCCTAATTGGACAAGAATAAGCCTAGGGAGGACGAAAATGACCTAAATGTTCATACAATGACACAAAGCAACTTATTGGATGCACAAGATTGGCTAAAAACCCTAATTGGACAAGAATAAGGCTAGGGAGGACGAAAATGACCTAAATGTTCATCCAATGACACAAATGAACTTATTGGATGCACAAGATTGGTTAAAAACCCTAATTGGACAAGAATAAGCCTAGGGAGGACGAAAATGACCTAAATGTTCATACAATGACACAAAGCAACTTATTGGATGCACATGATTGGTTAAAAACCCTAATTGGACAAGAATAAGCCTAGGGAGGACGAAAATGACCTAAATGTTCATCCAATGACACAAATGAACTTATTGGATGCACAAGATTGGTTAAAAACCCTAATTGGACAAGAATAAGCCTAGGGAGGACGAAAATGACCTAAATGTTCGTCCAATGACACAAACACACCTATTGGATGCACAAGATTGTATAAAAACCCTAATTGGACAAGAATAAGAGTAGGGAGGACGAAAATGACCTAAATGTTCCTCCAATGACACAAACACACCTATTGGATGCACAAGATTGCATAAAAACCCTAATTGGACAAGAATAAGACTAGGGAGGACATAAATGACTTAAATGTTCCACCAATGACACAAATGAACTTATTGGATGCACAAGGTTGGTTAAAAACCCTAATTGGACAAGAACAAGCCTAGGGAGGACGAAAATGACCTAAATGTTCATCCAATGACACAAATGAACTTATTGGATGCACAAGATTGGATAAAAACCCTAATTGGACAAGAATAAGCCTAGGGAGGACGTAAATGACCTAAATGTTCATCCAATGACACAAATGAACTTATTGGATGCACAAGATTGGTTAAAAACCCTAATTGGACAAGAATAAGAATAGGGAGGACGAAAATGACCTAAATGTTCATCCAATGACACAAACACACATATTGGATGCACAAGATTGCTTAAAACCCTAATTGGACAAGAATAAGACTAGGGATGACGAAAATGACTTAAATGTTCATCCAATGACACAAATGAACTTATTGGATGCACAAGATTGGTTAAAAACCCTAATTGGACAAGAATAAGCCTAGGGAGGACGAAAATGACCTAAATGTTCGTCCAATGACACAAACACACCGATTGGATGCACAAGATTGCATAAAAACCCTAATTGGACAAGAATAAGACTAGGGAGGACGTAAATGACCTAAATGTTCCACCAATGACACAAATGAACTTATTGGATGCACAAGGTTGGTTAAAAACCCTAATTGGACAAGAATAAGCCTAGGGAGGACGAAAATGACCTAAATGTTCAACCAATGACACAAATGAACTTATTGGATGCACAAGGTTGGTTAAAAACCCTAATTGGACAAGAATAAGCCTAGGGAGGACGAAAATGACCTAAATGTTCGTCCAATGACACAAACACACCAATTGGATGCACATGATTGCCTTAAAACCCTAATCGAACAAGAATAAGCCTAGGGAGGACGAAAATGACCTAAATGTTCGTCCAATGACACAAACACACCTATTGGATGCACAAGATTGCATAAAAATCCTAATTGGACAAGAATAAGACTAGGGAGGACGAAAATGACCTAAATGTTCCTCCAATGACACAAACACACCTATTGGATGCACAAGATTGCATAAAAACCCTAATTCGACAAGAATAAGACTAGGGAGGACAAAAATGACCTAAATGGTCATCCAATGACACAAATGAACTTATTGGATGCACAAGATTGGTTAAAAACCCTAATTGGACAAGAATAAGCCTAGGGAGGACGAAAATGACCTAAATGTTCGTCCAATGACACAAACACACCTATTGGATGCACAAGATTGCATAAAAACCCTAATTGGACAAGAATAAGACTAGGGAGGACGAAAATGACCTAAATGTTCATCCAATGACACAAATAAATTTATTGGATGCATAAGATTGCATAATAACCCTAATTGGACAAGAATAAGCCTAGGGAGGACGAAAATGACCTAAATGTTCATCCAATGACACAAATGAACTTTTTGGAGGCACAAGATTGGTTAAAAACCCTAATTGGACAAGAATAAGCCTAGGGAGGACGAAAATGACCTAAATGTTCGTCCAATGACACAAACACACCTATTGGATGCACAAGATTGGTTAAAAACCCTAATTGGACAAGAATATGCCTAGGGAGGACGAAAATGACCTAAATGTTCGTCCAATGACACAAATGAACTTATTGGATGCACAAGATTGGTTAAAAACCCTAATTGGACAAGAATAAGCATAGGGAGGACGAAAATGACCTAAATGTTCATCCAATTACACAAACACACATATTGGATGCACAAGATTGCTTAAAACCCTAATTGGACAGAATAAGACTAGGGATGACGAAAATGACCTAAATGTTCATCCAATGACACAAATGAACTTATTGGATGCACAAGATTGGTTAAAAACCCTAATTGGACAAGAATAAGCCTAGGGAGGACGAAAATGACCTAAATGTTCGTCCAATGACACAAACACACCTATTGGATGCACAAGATTGCATAAAACCCTAATTGGACAAGAATAAGCCTTGGGAGGACGAAAATGACCTAAATGTTCATCAAATGACACAAATGAACTTATTGGATGCACAAGATTGGTTAAAAACCCTAATTGGACAAGAATAAGCCTAGAGAGGACGAAAATGACCTAAATGTTCATCCAATGACACAAATGAACTTATTGGATGCACAAGATTGGTTAAAAACCCTAATTGGACAAGAATAAGCCTAGGGAGGACGAAAATGACCTAAATGTTCGTCCAATGACACAAACACACCTATTGGATGCACAAGATTGCATAAAAACCCTAATTGGACAAGAATAAGCTTAGGGAGGAAGAAAATGACCTAAATGTTCATCCAATGACACAAATGAACTTATTGGATGCACAAGATTGGTTAAAAACCCTAATTGGACAAGAATAAGCCTAGGGAGGACGAAAATGACCTAAATGTTCGTCCAATGACACAATCACACCTATTGGATGCACAAGATTACATAAAAACCCTAATTTGACAATAATAAGACTAGGGAGGACGAAAATGACCTAAATGTTCCTCCAATGACACAAACACACCTATTGGATGCACAAGATTGGTTAAAAACCCTAATTGGACAAGAATAAGCCTAGGGAGGACGAAAATGACCTAAATGTTCGTTCAATGACACAAACACACCTATTGGATGCACAAGATTGCATAAAAACCCTAATTGGACAAGAATAAGACTAGGGAGGACGAAAATGACCTAAATGTTCCTCCAATGACACAAACACACCTATTGGATGCACAAGATTGCATAAAAACCCTAATTAAACACGAATAAGACTAGTGAGGACGAAAATGACCTAAATGTTCCTCCAATGACACAAATACACCTATTGGATGCACAAGATTGCATAAAAACCCTAAATGGACAAGAATAAGACTAGGGAGGACGAAAATGACCTAAATGTTCCTCCAATGACACAAACACACCTATTGGATGCACAAGATTGCATAAAAACCCTAATTGGACAAGAATAAGCCTAGGGACGACGAAAATGACCTAAATGTTCATCCAATGACACAAACACACCTATTGGATGCACAAGATTGCATAAAAACCCTAATTGGAGAAGAATAAGACTAGGGAGGACGAAAATGACCTAAATGTTCATCCAATGACCCAAATGAACATTGGATGCACAAGATTGGTTAAAAACCCTAATTGCACAAGAATAAGCCTAGGGAGGACGAAAATGACCTAAATGTTCATCCAATGACACAAATCAACTTATTGGATGCACAAGATTGGCTAAAAACCCTAATTGGACAAGAATAAGGCTAAGGGGGACGAAAATGACCTAAATGTTCATCCAAAGACACAAATGAACTTATTGGATGCACAAGATTGGTTAAAAACCCTAATTGGACAAGAATAAGCATAGGGAGGCAGAAAATGACATAAATGTTCATCCAATGACACAAACACACATATTGGATGCACAAGATTGCTTAAAACCCTAATTGGACAAGAATAAGACTAGGGAGGACGAAAATGACCTAAATGATCATCCAATGACACAAATGAACTTATTGGATGCACAAGATTGGTTAAAAACCCTAATTGGACAAGAATAAGCCTAGGGAGGACGAAAATGACCTAAATGTTCTTCCAATGACACAAATACACCTATTGGATGCACAAGATTGCATAAAAACCCTAATTGGACAAGAATAAGACTAGGGAGGACGAAAATGACCAAAATGTTCCTCCAATGACACAAATGAACTTATTGGATGCACAAGGTTGGTTAAAAACCATAATTGGACAAGAATAAGCCTAGGGAGGATGAAAATAACCTAAATGTTCAACCAATGACACAATTGAACTTTTTGGATGCACAAGGTTGGTTAAAAACCCTAATTGGACAAGAATAAGTCTAGGGACGACGAAAATGACCTAAATGTTCGTCCAATGACACAAACACACCTATTGGATGCACAAGATTGCATAAAAACCCTAATTGGACAAGAATAAGACTAGGGAGGACGAAAATGACCTAAATGTTCCTCCAATGACATAAACACACCTACTGGATGCACAAGATTGCATAAAAACCCTAATTGGACAAGAATAAGCCTAGGGAGGACGAAAATGATCTAAATGGTCATCCAATGACACAAATGAACTTTTTGGATGCACAAGGTTGGTTAAAAACCGTAATTGGACAAGAATAAGGCTAGGGACGATGAAAATGACCTAAATGTCCGTCCAATGACACAAACACACCTATTGGATGCACAATATTGCATAAAAACCCTAATTGGACAAGAATAAGACTACGGAGGACGAAAATGACCTAAATGTTCCTCCAATGACACAAAAACACCTATTGGATGCACAAGATTGGTTAAAAACCCTAATTGGACAAGAATAAGCCTAGGGAGGACGAAAATGACCTAAATGTTCGTCCAATGACACAACACACCTATTGGATGCACAAGATTGCATAAAAACCCTAATTGGACAAGAATAAGACTAGGGAGGACAAAAATGACCTAAATGTTCCTCCAACGACACAAATGAACTTATTGGATGCACAAGGTTGGTTACAAACTCTAAGTGGACAAGATTAAGTCTAGGGAGGACGAAAATGTCCTAAATGTTCAACCAATTACACAAATGAACTTATTAGATGCACAAGGTTGGTTAAAAAACCTAATTGGACAAGAATAAGCCTAGGGAGGACGACAATGACCTAAATGTTCGTCCAATGACACAAACACACCTGTTGGATGCACAAGATTGCATAAAAACCCTAATTGGACAAGAATAAGCCTAGGGAGGACGAAAATGACCTAAATGTTCCTCCAATGACACAAATGAACTTATTGGATGCACAAGATTGGCTAAAAACCCTAATTGGACAAGAATAAGCCTAGTGAGGACGAAAATGACCTAAATGTTTATCCAATGACACAAATGAACTTATTGGATGCACAAGGTTGGTTAAAAACCCTAATTGGCGAGAATAAGCCAAGGGACGACGAAAATGACCTAAATGTTCGTCCAATGACACAAACACACCTATTGGATGCACAAGATTGCATAAAAACCCTAATTGGACAAGAATAAGACTAGGGAGGACGAAAATGACCTAAATGTTCCTCCAATGACACAAACACACCTATTGGATGCACAAGATTGCATAAAAACCTAATTCGACAAGAATAAGACTAAGGACGACGAAAATTACCTAAATGTTCATCCAATGACACAAATGAACTTATTGGATGCACAAGATTGGTTAAAAACCCTAATTGGACAAGAATAAGCCTAGGGAGGACGAAAATGACCTAAATGTTCGTCCAATGACACAAACACACCTATTGGATGCACAAGATTGCATAAAAACCCTAATTGGACAAGAATAAGACTAGGGAGGACGAAAATGACCTAAATGTTCCTCCAATGACACAAACACACCTATTGGATGCACAAGATTGCATAAAAACCTTAATTGGACAAGAATAAGCCTAGGGACGACGAAAATGACCTAAATGTTCGTCCAATGACACAAACACACCTATTGGATGCACAAGATTGCATAAAAACCCTAATTGGACAAGAATAAGACTAGGGAGGACGAAAATGACCTAAATGTTCCTCCAATGACACAAACACACCTATTGGATGCACAAGATTGGTTAAAAACCCTAATTGGACAAGAAAAAGCCTAGGGAGGACGAAAAGGACCTAAATGTTCATCCAATGACACAAGTGAACTTATTGGATGCACAATGTTGGTTAAAAACCCTAATTGGACAAGAATAAGCCTAGGGACAACGAAAATGACCTAAATGTTCGTCCAATGACACAAACACACCTATTGGATGCACAAGATTGCATAAAAACCCTAATTGGACAAGAATAAGACTAGGGAGGACAAAAATGACCTAAATGTTACCCCAATGACACAAACACACCTATTGGATGCACAAGATTGGTTAAAAACCCTAATTGGACAAGAATAAGCATAGGAAGGACGAAAATGACCTAAATGTTCGTCCAATGAAACAACACACCTATTGGATGCACAAGATTGCATAAAAACCCTAATTGGAGAAGAATAAGACTAGGGAGGACAAAAATGACCTAAATGTTTCTCCAATGACACAAATGAACTTATTGGATGCACAAGGTTGGTTACAAACTCTAAGTGGACAAGATTAAGTCTAGGGAGGACGAAAATGTCCTAAATGTTCAACCAATTACACAAATGAACTTATTGGATGCACAAGATTGCTTAAAACCCTAATTGGACAAGAATAAGACTAGGGAGGACGAAAATGACCTAAATGATCATCCAATGACACAAATGAACTTATTGGAGGCACAAGATTGGTTAAAAACCCTAATTGGACAAGAATAAGCCTAGGGAGGACGAAAATGACCTAAATGTTCGTCCAATGACACAAATGAACTTATTGGATGCACAAGATTGGTTAAAACCCTAATTGGACAAGAATAAGCCTAGGGAGGACGAAAATGACCTAAATGTTTGTCCAATGACACAAATACACCTATTGGATGCACAAGATTCCATAAAACCCTAATTGGACAAGAATAAGACTAGGGAGGACGAAAATGACCAAAATGTTCCTCCAGTGACACAAATGAACTTATTGGATGCACAAGGATGGTTAAAAACCGTAATTGGACAAGAATAAGCCTAGGGAGGACGAAAATGACCTAAATGTTCAACCAATGACACAATTGAACTTATTGGATGCACAAGGTTGGTTAAAAACCCTAATTGGACAAGAATAAGCCTAGGGAGGACGAAAATGACCTAAATGTTCGTCCAATGACACAAACACACCTATTGGATGCACAAGATTGCATAAAAACCCTAATTAAACACGAATAAGACTAGTGAGGACGAAAATGACCTAAATGTTCCTCCAATGACACAAATACACCTATTGGATGCACAAGATTGCATAAAAACCCTAAATGGACAAGAATAAGACTAGGGAGGACGAAAATGACCTAAATGTTCCTCCAATGACACAAACACACCTATTGGATGCACAAGATTGCATAAAAACCCTAATTGGACAAGAATAAGCCTAGGGACGACGAAAATGACCTAAATGTTCGTCCAATGACACAAACACACCTATTGGATGCACAAGATTGGATAAAAACCCTAATTGGACAAGAATAAGACTAGGGAGGACGAAAATGACCTAAATGTTTCTCCAATGACACAAACACACCTATTGGATGCACAAGATTGCATAAAAACCCTAATTGGACAAGAATAAGCATAGGGAGGACGAAAATGACCTAAATGTTCGTCCAATGACACAAACACACCTATTGGATGCACAAGATTGCATAAAAACCCTAATTGGACAAGAATAAGCCTAGGGAGGACGAAAATAAACTAAATGTTCCTCCAATGACACAAACACACCTATTGGATGCACAAGATTGCATAAAAACCCTAATTGGACAAGAATAAGCCTAGGGACGACGAAAATGACCTAAATGTTCGTCCAATGACACAAACAAACCTATTGGATGCACAAGATTGCATAAAAACCCTAATTGGACAAGAATAAGACTAGGGAGGACGAAAATGACCTAAATGTTCATCCAATGACACAAACACACCTATTGGATGCACAAGATTGGTTAAAAACCCTAATCGGACAAGAATAAGCCTAGGGAGGACGAAAATGACCTAAATGTTCGTCCAATGACACAAACACACCTATTGGATGCACAAGATTGCATAAAAACCCTAATTGGACAAGAATAAGACTAGGGAGGACGAAAATGACCTAAATGTTCCTCCAATGACACAAACACACCTATTGGATGCACAAGATTGCATAAAAACCCTAATTGGACAAGAATAAGACTAGGGAGGACGAAAATGAGCTAAATGTTCCACCAATGACACAAATGAACTTATTGGATGCACAAGGTTGGTTAAAAACCCTAATTGGACAAGAATAAGCCTCGGGAGGAGGAAAATGACCTAAATGTTCATCCAATGACACAAATGAACTTATTGGATGCACAAGATTGGTTGAAAACCCTAATTGGACAAGAATAAGCCTAGGGAGGACGAAATTGACCTAAATGTTCGTCCAATGACACAAATGAACTTATTGGATGCACAAGATTGGTTAAAAACCCTAATTGGACAACAATAAGCCTAGGGAGGACGAAAATGACCTAAATGTTCATCCAATGACACAAATGAACTTATTGGATGCACAAGATTAGTTAAAAACCCTAATTGGACAAGAATAAGCCTAGGGAGGACGAAAATGATCTAAATGTTCGTCCAATGACACAAACACACCTATTGGATGCACAAGATTGCATAAAAACCCTAATTGGACAAGAATAAGACTAGGGAGGACGTAAATGACCTAAATGTTCCACCAATGACACAAATGAACTTATTGGATGCACAGGGTTGGTTAAAAACCTTAATTGGACAAGAATAAGCCTAGGGAGGACGAAAATGACCTAAATGTTCGTCCAATGACACAAACACACCTATTGGATGCACAAGATTGCATAAAAACCCTAATTGGACAAGAATAAGACTAGGGAGGACGAAAATGACCTAAATGTTCCTCCAATGACACAAACACACCTATTGGATGCACAAGATTGCATAAAAACCCTAATTGGACAAGAATAAGACTAGGGAGGACGAAAATGACCTAAATGTTCCTCCAATGACACAAACACACCTATTGGATGCACAAGATTGCATAAAAACCCTAATTCGACAAGAATAAGACTAGGGAGGACGAAAATGACCTAAATGTTCATCCAATGACATAAATGAACTTATTGGTTGCACAAGATTGGTTAAAAACCCTAATTGGACAAGAATAAGCCTAGGGAGGACGAAAATGACCTAAATGTTCGTCCAATGACACAAACACACCTATTGGATGCACAAGATTGCATAAAAACCCTAATTGGACAAGAATAAGACTAGGGAGGACGAAAATGACCTAAATGTTCCTCCAATGACACAAACACACCTATTGGATGCACAAGATTGGTTAAAAACCATAATTGGACAAGAATAAGCCTAGGGAGGACGAAAATGACCTAAATGTTCCTCCAATGACACAAACACACCTATTGGATGCACAAGATTGGTTAAAAACCATCATTGGAAAAGAATAAGCCTAGGGAGGACGAAAATGACCTAAATGTTCATCCAATGACACAAATGAACTTATTCGATGCACAAGATTGGTTAAAAACTCTAATTGGACAAGAATAAGCCTAGGGAGGATGAAAATGACCTAAATGTTCAACCAATGACACAAATGAACTTATTGGATGCACAAGGTTGGTTAAAAACCTTAATTGGACAAGAATAAGCCTAGGGAGGACGAAAATGACCTAAATGTTCGTCCAATGACACAAACACACCTATTGGATGCACAAGATTGCATAAAAACCCTAATTGGACAAGAATAAGACTAGGGAGGACGAAAATGACCTAAATGTTCCTCCAATGACACAAACACACCTATTGGATGCACAAGATTGCATAAAAACCCTAATTGGACAAGAATAAGACTTGGGAGGACGATAATGACCTAAATGTTCATCCAATGACACAAATGAACTTATTGGATGCACAAGATTGGTTAAAAACCCTAATTGGCCAAGAATAAGCCTAGGGAGGACGAAAATGACCTAAATGTTCATCCAATGACACAAATGAACTTATTGGATGCACAAGATTGGTTAAAAACCCTAATTGGACAAGAATAAGCCTAGGGAGGACGAAAATGACCTAAATGTTCATCCAATGACACAAATGAACTTATTGGATGCACAAGATTGGTTAAAAACCCTAATTGGACAAGAATAAGCATAGGGAGGACGAAAATGACCTAAATGTTCATCCAATGACACAAACCCACATATTGGATGCACAAGATTGGTTAAAACCCTAATTGGACAAGAATAAGACTATGGAGGACGAAAAAGACCTAAATGTTCCTCCAATGACACAAACACACCTATTGGATGCACAAGATTGCATAAAAACCCTAATTGGACAAGAATAAGACTAGGGAGGACGAAAATGACCTAAATGTTCATCCAATGACACAAATGAACTTATTGGATGCACAAGATTGGTTAAAAACCCTAATTGGACAAGAATAAGCATAGGGAGGCAGAAAATGACATAAATGTTCATCCAATGACACAAACACACATATTGGATGCACAAGATTGCTTAAAACCCTAATTGGACAAGAATAAGACTAGGGAGGACGAAAATGACCTAAATGATCATCCAATGACACAAATGAACTTATTGGATGCACAAGATTGGTTAAAAACCCTAATTGGACAAGAATAAGCCTAGGGAGGACGAAAATGACCTAAATGTTCTTCCAATGACACAAATACACCTATTGGATGCACAAGATTGCATAAAAACCCTAATTGGACAAGAATAAGACTAGGGAGGACGAAAATGACCAAAATGTTCCTCCAATGACACAAATGAACTTATTGGATGCACAAGGTTGGTTAAAAACCATAATTGGACAAGAATAAGCCTAGGGAGGATGAAAATAACCTAAATGTTCAACCAATGACACAATTGAACTTTTTGGATGCACAAGGTTGGTTAAAAACCCTAATTGGACAAGAATAAGTCTAGGGACGACGAAAATGACCTAAATGTTCGTCCAATGACACAAACACACCTATTGGATGCACAAGATTGCATAAAAACCCTAATTGGACAAGAATAAGACTAGGGAGGACGAAAATGACCTAAATGTTCCTCCAATGACATAAACACACCTACTGGATGCACAAGATTGCATAAAAACCCTAATTGGACAAGAATAAGCCTAGGGAGGACGAAAATGATCTAAATGGTCATCCAATGACACAAATGAACTTTTTGGATGCACAAGGTTGGTTAAAAACCGTAATTGGACAAGAATAAGGCTAGGGACGATGAAAATGACCTAAATGTCCGTCCAATGACACAAACACACCTATTGGATGCACAATATTGCATAAAAACCCTAATTGGACAAGAATAAGACTACGGAGGACGAAAATGACCTAAATGTTCCTCCAATGACACAAAAACACCTATTGGATGCACAAGATTGGTTAAAAACCCTAATTGGACAAGAATAAGCCTAGGGAGGACGAAAATGACCTAAATGTTCGTCCAATGACACAACACACCTATTGGATGCACAAGATTGCATAAAAACCCTAATTGGACAAGAATAAGACTAGGGAGGACAAAAATGACCTAAATGTTCCTCCAACGACACAAATGAACTTATTGGATGCACAAGGTTGGTTACAAACTCTAAGTGGACAAGATTAAGTCTAGGGAGGACGAAAATGTCCTAAATGTTCAACCAATTACACAAATGAACTTATTAGATGCACAAGGTTGGTTAAAAAACCTAATTGGACAAGAATAAGCCTAGGGAGGACGACAATGACCTAAATGTTCGTCCAATGACACAAACACACCTGTTGGATGCACAAGATTGCATAAAAACCCTAATTGGACAAGAATAAGCCTAGGGAGGACGAAAATGACCTAAATGTTCCTCCAATGACACAAATGAACTTATTGGATGCACAAGATTGGCTAAAAACCCTAATTGGACAAGAATAAGCCTAGTGAGGACGAAAATGACCTAAATGTTTATCCAATGACACAAATGAACTTATTGGATGCACAAGGTTGGTTAAAAACCCTAATTGGCGAGAATAAGCCAAGGGACGACGAAAATGACCTAAATGTTCGTCCAATGACACAAACACACCTATTGGATGCACAAGATTGCATAAAAACCCTAATTGGACAAGAATAAGACTAGGGAGGACGAAAATGACCTAAATGTTCCTCCAATGACACAAACACACCTATTGGATGCACAAGATTGCATAAAAACCCTAATTGGACAACAATAAGACTAGGGAGGACGAAAATGACCTAAATGTTCATCCAATGACACAAACACACATATTGGATGCACAAGATTGCTTAAAACCCTAATTGGACAAGAATAAGACTAGGGAGGACGGAAATGACCTAAATGTTCAACCAATGACACAAATGAACTTATTGGATGCACAAGGTTGGATAAAAACCCTAATTGGACAAGAATAAGCCTAGGGAGGACGAAAATGACCTAAATGTTCGTCCAATGACACAAACACACCTATTGGATGCACAAGATTGCATAAAAACCCTAATTGGACAAGAATAAGACTAGGGAGGACGAAAATGACCTAAATGTTCCTCCAATGACACAAACACACCTATTGGATGCACAAGATTGCATAAAAACCCTAATTGGACAAGAATAAGCCTAGGGAGGACGAAAATGACCTAAAAGTTCGTCCAATGACACAAACACACCTATTGGATGCACAAGATTGCATAAAAACCCTAATTGGACAAGAATAAGACTAGGGAGGACGAAAATGACCTAAATGTTCCTCCAATGACACAAACACACATATTGGATGCACAAGATTGCTTAAAACCCTAATTGGACAAGAATAAGACTAGGGATGTCGAAAATGACCTAAATGTTCATCCAATGACACAAATGAACTTATTGGATGCACAAGATTGGTTAAAAACCCTACTTGGACAAGGATAAGCCTAGGGAGGATGAAAATGACCTAAATGTTCGTCCAATGACACAAACACACCTATTGGATGCACAAGATTGCATAAAAACCCTAATTGGACAAGAATAAGACTAGGGAGGACGAAAATGACCTAAATGTTCCTCCAATGACACAAACACACCTATTGGATGCACAAGATTGCATAAAAACCCTAATTGGACAAGAATAAGACTAGGGAGGACGAAAATGACCTAAATGTTCCTCCAATGACAGAAACACACCTTTTGGATGCACAACATTGCATAAAAACCCTAATTCGACAAGAATAAGACTAGGGAGGACGAAAATGACCTCAATGTTCCTCCAATGACACAAACACACCTATTGGATGCACAAGATTGCATAAAAACCCTAATTGGACAAGAATAAGACTAGGGAGGACGAAAATGACCTAAATGTTCCTCCAATGACACAAACACACCTATTGGATGCACAAGATTGCATAAAAACCTTAATTGGACAAGAATAAGCCTAGGGACGACGAAAATGACCTAAATGTTCGTCCAATGACACAAACACACCTATTGGATGCACAAGATTGCATAAAAACCCTAATTGGACAAGAATAAGACTAGGGAGGACGAAAATGACCTAAATGTTCCTCCAATGACACAAACACACCTATTGGATGCACAAGATTGGTTAAAAACCCTAATTGGACAAGAAAAAGCCTAGGGAGGACGAAAAGGACCTAAATGTTCATCCAATGACACAAGTGAACTTATTGGATGCACAATGTTGGTTAAAAACCCTAATTGGACAAGAATAAGCCTAGGGACAACGAAAATGACCTAAATGTTCGTCCAATGACACAAACACACCTATTGGATGCACAAGATTGCATAAAAACCCTAATTGGACAAGAATAAGACTAGGGAGGACGAAAATGACCTAAATGTTACCCCAATGACACAAACACACCTATTGGATGCACAAGATTGGTTAAAAACCCTAATTGGACAAGAATAAGCATAGGGAGGACGAAAATGACCTAAATGTTCGTCCAATATAACAACACACCTATTGGATGCACAAGAATGCATAAAAACCCTAATTGGAGAAGAATAAGACTACGGAGGACAAAAATGACCTAAATGTTCCTCCAATGACACAAATGAACTTATTGGATGCACAAGTTTGGTTACAAACTCTAAGTGGACAAGATTAAGTCTAGGGAGGACGAAAATGTCCTAAATGTTCAACCAATTACACAAATGAACTTATTGGATGCACAAGATTGCTTAAAACCCTAATTGGACAAGAATAAGACTAGGGAGGACGAAAATGACCTAAATGATCATCCAATGACACAAATGAACTTATTGGAGGCACAAGATTGGTTAAAAACCCTAATTGGACAAGAATAAGCCTAGGGAGGACGAAAATGACCTAAATGTTCGTCCAATGACACAAATGAACTTATTGGATGCACAAGATTGGTTAAAACCCTAATTGGACAAGAATAAGCCTAGGGAGGACGAAAATGACCTAAATGTTTGTCCAATGACACAAATACACCTATTGGATGCACAAGATTCCATAAAACCCTAATTGGACAAGAATAAGACTAGGGAGGACGAAAATGACCAAAATGTTCCTCCAGTGACACAAATGAACTTATTGGATGCACAAGGATGGTTAAAAACCGTAATTGGACAAGAATAAGCCTAGGGAGGACGAAAATGACCTAAATGTTCAACCAATGACACAATTGAACTTATTGGATGCACAAGGTTGGTTAAAAACCCTAATTGGACAAGAATAAGCCTAGGGAGGACGAAAATGACCTAAATGTTCGTCCAATGACACAAACACACCTATTGGATGCACAAGATTGCATAAAAACCCTAATTAAACACGAATAAGACTAGTGAGGACGAAAATGACCTAAATGTTCCTCCAATGACACAAATACACCTATTGGATGCACAAGATTGCATAAAAACCCTAAATGGACAAGAATAAGACTAGGGAGGACGAAAATGACCTAAATGTTCCTCCAATGACACAAACACACCTATTGGATGCACAAGATTGCATAAAAACCCTAATTGGACAAGAATAAGCCTAGGGACGACGAAAATGACCTAAATGTTCATCCAATGACACAAACACACCTATTGGATGCACAAGATTGCATAAAAACCCTAATTGGACAAGAATAAGACTAGGGAGGACGAAAATGACCTAAATGTTCATCCAATGACACAAATGAACATTGGATGCACAAGATTGGTTAAAAACCCTAATTGGACAAGAATAAGCCTAGGGAGGACGAAAATGACCTAAATGTTCATCCAATGACACAAATCAACTTATTGGATGCACATGATTGATTAAAAACCCTAATTGGACAAGAATAAGCATAGGGAGGACGAAAATGACCTAAATGTTCGTCCAATGACACAAACACACCTATTGGATGCACAAGATTGCATAAAAACCCTAATTGGACAAGAATAAGACTAGGGAGGACGAAAATGACCTAAATGTTCGTGTAATGATACAAATGAACTTATTGGATGCACAAGATTGGTTAAAAACCCTAATTGAACAAGAATAAGCATAGGGAGGACTAAAATGACCTAAATGTTCGTCCAATGACACAAACACACCTATTGGATGCACAAGATTGCATAAAAACCCTAATTGGACAAGAATAAGACTAGGGAGGACGAAAATGACCTAAATGTTCCTCCAATGACACAAACACACCTATTGGATGCACAAGATTGCATAAAAACCCTAATTGGACAAGAATAAGCCTAGGGACGACGAAAATGACCTAAATGTTCGTCCAATGACACAAACACACCTATTGGATGCACAAGATTGCATAAAAACCCTAATTGGACAAGAATACGATTAGGGAGGACGAAAATGACCTAAATGTTCCTCCATTGACACAAACACACCTTTCGGATGCACAAGATTGGTTAAAAACCCTAATTGGACAAGAATAAGCCTAGGGAGAATGAAAATGACCTAAATGTTCATCCAATGACACAAATGAACGTATTGGATGCACAAGGTTGGTTAAAAACCCTAATTGGACAAGAATAAGGCTAGGGACGACGAAAATGACCTAAATGTTCGTCCAATGACAAAACACACCTATTGGATGCACAATATTGCATAAAAACCCTAATTGGACAAGAATAAGACTAGGGAGGACGAAAATGACCTAAATGTTCCTGCAATGACACAAAAACACCTATTGGATGCACAAGATTGGTTAAAAACCCTAATTGGACAAGAATAAGCCTAGGGAGGACGAAAATGACCTAAATGTTCGTCCAATGACACAACACACCTATTGGATGCACAAGATTGCATAAAAACCCTAATTGGACAAGAATAAGACTAGGGAGGACAAAAATGACCTAAATGTTCCTCCAATGACACAAATGAACTTATTGGATGCACAAGGTTGGTTACAAACTCTAAGTGGACAAGATTAAGTCTAGGGAGGACGAAAATGTCCTAAATGTTCAACCAATTACACAAATGAACTTATTAGATGCACAAGGTTGGTTAAAAAACCTAATTGGACAAGAATAAGCCTAGGGAGGACGACAATGACCTAAATGTTCGTCCAATGACACAAACACACCTGTTGGATGCACAAGATTGCATAAAAACCCTAATTGGACAAGAATAAGCCTAGGGAGGACGAAAATGACCTAAATGTTCCTCCAATGACACAAACACACCTATTGGATGCACAAGATTGCATAAAAGCCCTAATTGGACAAGAATAAGACTAGGGAGGACGAAAATGACCTAAATGTTCATCCAATGACACAAATGAACTTATTGGATGCACAAGATTGGTTAAAAACCCTAATTGGACAAGAATAAGCATAGGGAGGAAGAAAATGACCTAAATGTTCGTCCAATGACACAAACACACCTATTGGATGCACAAGATTGCATAAAAACCCTAATTGGACAAGAATAAGACTAGGGAGGACGAAAATGACCTAAATGTTCATCCAATGACACAAATGAACCTATTGAATGCACAAGATTGGTTAAAAACCCTAATCGGACAAGAATAAGCCTAGGGAGGACGAAAATGACCTAAATGTTCTTCCTATGACACAAACACACCTATTGGATGCACAAGATTGCATAAAAACCCTAATTGGACAAGAATAAGACTAGGGAGGACGAAAATGACCTAAATGTTCCTCCAATGACACAAACACACCTATTGGATGCACAAGATTGCATAAAAACCCTAATTGGACAAGAATAAGCATAGGGAGGAAGAAAATGACCTAAATGTTCGTCCAATGACACAAACACACCTATTGGATGCACAAGATTGCATAAAAACCCTAATTGGACAAGAATAAGACTAGGGAGGACGAAAATGACCTAAATGTTCCTCCAATGACACAAACACACCTATTGGATGCACAAGATTGCATAAAAACCTAATTCGACAAGAATAAGACTAAGGACGACGAAAATTACCTAAATGTTCATCCAATGACACAAATGAACTTATTGGATGCACAAGATTGGTTAAAAACCCTAATTGGACAAGAATAAGCCTAGGGAGGACGAAAATGACCTAAATGTTCGTCCAATGACACAAACACACCTATTGGATGCACAAGATTGCATAAAAACCCTAATTGGACAAGAATAAGACTAGGGAGGACGAAAATGACCTAAATGTTCCTCCAATGACACAAACACACCTATTGGATGCACAAGATTGCATAAAAACCTTAATTGGACAAGAATAAGCCTAGGGACGACGAAAATGACCTAAATGTTCGTCCAATGACACAAACACACCTATTGGATGCACAAGATTGCATAAAAACCCTAATTGGACAAGAATAAGACTAGGGAGGACGAAAATGACCTAAATGTTCCTCCAATGACACAAACACACCTATTGGATGCACAAGATTGGTTAAAAACCCTAATTGGACAAGAAAAAGCCTAGGGAGGACGAAAAGGACCTAAATGTTCATCCAATGACACAAGTGAACTTATTGGATGCACAATGTTGGTTAAAAACCCTAATTGGACAAGAATAAGCCTAGGGACAACGAAAATGACCTAAATGTTCGTCCAATGACACAAACACACCTATTGGATGCACAAGATTGCATAAAAACCCTAATTGGACAAGAATAAGACTAGGGAGGACGAAAATGACCTAAATGTTACCCCAATGACACAAACACACCTATTGGATGCACAAGATTGGTTAAAAACCCTAATTGGACAAGAATAAGCATAGGGAGGACGAAAATGACCTAAATGTTCGTCCAATATAACAACACACCTATTGGATGCACAAGATTGCATAAAAACCCTAATTGGAGAAGAATAAGACTAGGGAGGACAAAAATGACCTAAATGATCATCCAATGACACAAATGAACTTATTGGAGGCACAAGATTGGTTAAAAACCCTAATTGGACAAGAATAAGCCTAGGGAGGACGAAAATGACCTAAATGTTCATCCAATGACACAAATCAACTTATTGGATGCACAAGATTGGCTAAAAACCCTAATTGGACAAGAATAAGGCTAAGGGGGACGAAAATGACCTAAATGTTCATCCAATGACACAAATGAACTTATTGGATGCACAAGATTGGTTAAAAACCCTAATTGGACAAGAATAAGCATAGGGAGGCAGAAAATGACATAAATGTTCATCCAATGACACAAACACACATATTGGATGCACAAGATTGCTTAAAACCCTAATTGGACAAGAATAAGACTAGGGAGGACGAAAATGACCTAAATGATCATCCAATGACACAAATGAACTTATTGGAGGCACAAGATTGGTTAAAAACCCTAATTGGACAAGAATAAGCCTAGGGAGGACGAAAATGACCTAAATGTTCGTCCAATGACACAAATGAACTTATTGGATGCACAAGATTGGTTAAAACCCTAATTGGACAAGAATAAGCCTAGGGAGGACGAAAATGACCTAAATGTTTGTCCAATGACACAAATACACCTATTGGATGCACAAGATTCCATAAAACCCTAATTGGACAAGAATAAGACTAGGGAGGACGAAAATGACCAAAATGTTCCTCCAATGACACAAATGAACTTATTGGATGCACAAGGATGGTTAAAAACCGTAATTGGACAAGAATAAGCCTAGGGAGGACGAAAATGACCTAAATGTTCAACCAATGACACAATTGAACTTATTGGATGCACAAGGTTGGTTAAAAACCCTAATTGGACAAGAATAAGCCTAGGGAGGACGAAAATGACCTAAATGTTCGTCCAATGACACAAACACACCTATTCTAAGCACAAGATTGCATAAAAACCCTAATTAAACACGAATAAGACTAGTGAGGACGAAAATGACCTAAATGTTCCTCCAATGACACAAATACACCTATTGGATGCACAAGATTGCATAAAAACCCTATATGGACAAGAATAAGACTAGGGAGGACGAAAATGACCTAAATGTTCCTCCAATGACACAAACACACCTATTGGATGCACAAGATTGCATAAAAACCCTAATTGGACAAGAATAAGCCTAGGGACGACGAAAATGACCTAAATGTTCGTCCAATGACACAAACACACCTATTGGATGCACAAGATTGGATAAAAACCCTAATTGGACAAGAATAAGACTAGGGAGGACGAAAATGACCTAAATGTTTCTCCAATGACACAAACACACCTATTGGATGCACAAGATTGCATAAAAACCCTAATTGGACAAGAATAAGCCTAGGGACGACGAAAATGACCTAAATGTTCATCCAATGACACAAACACACCTATTGGATGCACAAGATTGCATAAAAACCCTAATTTGACAAGAATAAGACTAGGGAGGACGAAAATGACCTAAATGTTCCTCCAATGACACTAACACACCTATTGGATGCACAAGATTGCATAAAAACCCTAATTGGACAAGAATAAGCCTAGGGACGACGAAAATGACCTAAATGTTCGTCCAATGACACAAACACACCTATTGGATGCACAAGATTGCATAAAAACCCTAATTGGACAAGAATAAGCCTAGGGAGGACGAAAATGACCTAAATGTTCGTGTAATGATACAAATGAACTTATTGGATGCACAAGATTGGTTAAAAACCCTAATTGGACAAGAATAAGCATAGGGAGGACGAAAATGACCTAAATGTTCGTCCAATGACACAAACACACCTATTGGATGCACAAGATTGCATAAAAACCCTAATTGGACAAGAATAAGACTAGGGAGGACGAAAATGACCTAAATGTTCCTCCAATGACACAAACACACCTATTGGATGCACAAGATTCCATAAAAACCCTAATTGGACAAGATTAAGCCTAGGGACGACGAAAATGACCTAAATGTTCGTCCAATGACACAAACACACCTATTGGATGCACAAGATTGCATGAAAACCATAATTGGACAAAAATAAGACTAGGGAGGACGAAAATGACCTAAATGTTCCTCCAATGACACAAACACACCTATTGGATGCACAAGATTGGTTAAAAACCCTAATTGGACAAGAATAAGCCTAGGGAGGACGAAAATGACCTAAATGTTCATCCAATGACACAAATGAACTTATTGGATGCACAAGGTTGGTTAAAAACCCTAATTGCACAAGAATAAGGCTAGGGACGACGAAAATGACCTAAATGTTCGTCCAATGACACAAACACACCTATTGGATGCACAAGATTGCATAAAAACCCTAATTGGACAAGAATAAGACTAGGGAGGACGAAAATGACCTAAATGTTCCTCCAATGACACAAACACACCTATTGGATGCACAAGATTGGTTAAAAATCCTAATTGGACAAGAATAAGCCTAGAGAGGACGAAAGTGACCTAAATGTTCCTCCAATGACACAAATGAACTTATTGGTTGCACAAGATTGGCTAAAACCCCTAATTGGACAAGAATAAGCCTAGGGAGGACGAAAATGACCTAAATGTTCATCCAATGACACAAATGAACTTATTGGATGCACAAGATTGGTTAAAAACCCTAATTGGACAAGAATAAGCCTAGGGAGGACGAAAATGACCTAAATGTTCATCCAATGACACAAATGAACTTATTGGATGCACAAGATTGGTTAAAAACCCTAATTGGACAAGAATAAGCCTAGGGAGGACGAAAATGACCTAAATGTTCATCCATTGACACAAATACACCTATTGGATGCACAAGATTGGTTAAAAACCCTAATTGGACAAGAATAAGCCTAGGGAGGACGAAAACGACCTAAATGTTCATCCAATAACACAAATGAACTTATTGGATGCACAAGATTGCTTAAAAACCCTAATTAGACAAGAATAAGCCTAGGGAGGACGAAAATGACCTAAATGTTCATCCAATGACACAAATACACCTATTGGATGCACAAGATTGGTTAGAAACCCTAATTGGACAAGAATAAGCCTAGGGAG
The DNA here is from genome assembly GCA_037974775.1 of Cicer pinnatifidum. Lineage (NCBI taxonomy): Eukaryota > Viridiplantae > Streptophyta > Magnoliopsida > Fabales > Fabaceae > Cicer > Cicer pinnatifidum. Next base: position 29,009 of record JBBPBR010000120.1, on the reverse strand, counting down.
TACGAAAATGACCCAAATGTTCATCCAATGACACAAACACACCTATTGGATGCACAAGATTGGTTAAAAACCCTAATTGGACAAGAATAAGCCTAGGGAGGACGAAAATGACCTAAATGTTCATCCAATGACACAAATGAACTTATTGGATGCACAAGATTGGTTAAAAACCCTAATTGGACAAGAATAAGCCTAGGGAGGACGAAAATGACCTAAATGTTCATCCAATGACACAAATGAACTTATTGGATGCACAAGATTGGTTAAAAACCCTAATTGGACAAGAATAAGACTAGGGAGGACGAAAATGACCCAAATGTTCATCCAATGACAAAAATGAACTTATTGGATGCACAAGATTGGTTAAAAACCCTAATTGGACAAGAATAAGCATAGTGAGAACGAAAATGACCTAAATGTTCGTCCAATGACACAAACCCACATATTGGATGCACAAGATTGCTTAAAACCCTAATTCGATAAGAATAAGACTAGGGAGGACGAAAATGACCTAAATGTTCATCTAATGACACAAATGAACTTATTGGATGCACAAGATTGGTTAAAAACCCTAATTGGACAAGAATAAGACTAGGGATGACGAAAATGACCTAAATGTTCATCCAATGACACAAATGAACTTATTGGATGCACAAGATTGGTTAAAAACCCTAATTGGACAAGAATAAGCCTAGGGAGGACGAAATTGACCTAAATGTTCGTCCAATGACACAAACACACCTATTGGATGCACAAGATTGCATAAAAACCCTAATTGGACAAGAATAAGACTAGGGAGGACGAAAATGACCTAAATGTTCCTCCAATGACACAAACACACCTACTGGATGCACATGATTTCATAAAAACCCTAATTGGACAAGAATAAGACTAGGGAGGACGAAAATGACCTAAATGTTCATCCAATGACACAACTGAACTTATTGGACGCACAAGATTGGTTAAAAACCCTACTTGGACAAGAATAAGCCTAGGGAGGACGAAAATGACCTAAATGTTCGTCCAATGACATAAACACACCTATTGGATGCACAAGATTACATAAAAACCCTAATTGGACAAGAATAAGACTAGGGAGGACGAAAATGACCTAAATGTTCATCCAATGACACAAATGAACTTATTGGATGCACAAGATTGGTTAAAAACCCTAATTCGACAAGAATAAGCCTAGGGAGGAGGAAAAAGACCTAAATGTTCATCCAATGACACAAACACACATATTGGATGCACAAGATTGCATAAAAACCCTAATTGGACAAGAATAAGACTAGGGAGGACGAAAATGACCTAAATGTTTATCCAATGACACAAACACACCTATTGGATGCACAAGATTGGTTAAAAACCCTAATTGGACAAGAATAACCCTAGGGAAGACGAAAATGACCTAAATGTTCATCCAATGACACAAATGAACTTATTTGATGCACAACGTTGGTTAAAAACCCTAATTGGACAAGAATAAGTCTAGGGAGGACGAAAATGACCTAAATGTTCGTCCAATGACACAAACACACCTATTGGATGCACAAGATTGCATAAAAACCCTAATTGGACAAGAATAAGACTAGGGAGGACGAAAATGACCTAAATGTTCCTCCAATGACACAAACACACCTATTGGATGCAGAAGATTGCATAAAAACCCTAATTGGACAAGAATAAGACTAGGGAGGACGAAAATGACCTAAATGTTCATCCAATGACACAAATGAACTATTTGGATGCACAAGATTGGTTAAAAACCCTAATTGGACAAGAATAAGCCTAGAGAGGACGAAAATGACCTAAATGTTCGTCCAATGACACAAACACACCTATCGGATGCACAAGATTGCATAAAAACCCTAATTGGACAAGAATAAGACTAGGGAGGACGAAAATGACCTAAATGTTCCTCCAATGACACAAACACACCTATTGGATGCACAAGATTGGATAAAAACCCTAATTGGACAAGAATAAGCCTAGGGACGACGAAAATGACCTAAATGTTCGTCCAATGACACAAACACACCTATTGGATGCACAAGATTGCATAAAAACCCTAATTGGACAAGAATAAGACTAGGGAGGACGAAAATGACCTAAATGTTCCTCCAATGACACAAACACACCTATTGGAAGCACAAGACTGCTTAAAACCCTAATTGGACAAGAATAAGACTAGGGAGGACGAAAATGACCTAAATGTTCATCCAATGACACAAATGAACTTATTGGATGCACAAGGTTGGTTAAAAACTCTAGTCGGACAAGAATAAGCCTAGGGAGGACGAAAATGTCCTAAATGTTCAACCAATTACACAAATGAACTTAATGGATGCACAAGGTTGGTTAAAAACCCTAATTGGACAAGAATAAGCCTAGGGAGGACGACATTGACCTAAATGTTCGTCCAATGACACAAACACACCTATTGGATGCACAAGATTACATAAAAACCCTAATTGGACAAGAATAAGCCTAGGGAGGACGAAAATGACCTAAATGTTCCTCCAATGACACAAATGAACTTATTGGATGCACAAGGTTGGTTAAAAATCCTAATTGGACAAGAATAAGCCTAGGGAGGACGAAAATGACCTAAATGTTCAACCAATGACACAAATGAACTTATTGGATGCACAAGGTTGGTTAAAAACCCTAATTGGACAAGAATAAGCCTTGGGAGGACGAAAATGACCTAAATGTTCGTCCAATGACACAAACACACCTATTGGATGCACAAGATTGCATAAAAACCCTAATTGGACAAGAATAAGACTAGGGAGGACGAAAATGACCTAAATGTTCCTCCAATGACACAAACACACCTATTGGATGCACAAGATTGCATAAAAACCCTAATTCAACAAGAATAAGACTAGGGAGGACGAAAATGACCTAAATGTTCCTCCAATGACACAAACACACCTATTGGATGCACAAGATTGGTTAAAAACCCTAATTGGACAAGAATAAGCCTAGGGAGGACGTAAATGACCTAAATGTTCCACCAATGACACAAATGAACTTATTGGTTGCACAAGGTTGGTTAAAAACCCTAATTGGACAAGAATAAGCCTAGGGAGGACGAAAATGACCTAAATGTTCAACCAATGACACAAATGAACTTATTGGATGCACAAGGTTGGTTAAAAACCCTAATTGGACAAGAATAAGACTAGGGAGGACGAAAATGACCTAAATGTTCATCCAATGACACAAATGAACTTATTGGATGCACAAGATTGGTTAAAAACCCTAATTGGCCAAGAATAAGCCTAGGGAGGATGAAAAGGACCTAAATGTTCGTCCAATGACACAAACACACCTATTGGATGCACAAGATTGCATAAAAACCCTAATTGGACAAGAATAAGACTAGGGAGGACGAAAATGACCTAAATGTTCCTCCAATGACACAAACACACCTATTGGATGCACAAGATTGCATAAAAACCCTAATTGGACAAGAATAAGACTAGGGAGGACGGAAATGACCTAAATGTTCATCCAATGACACAAATGAACTTATTGTATGCACAAGATTGGATAAAAACCCTAATTGGACAAGAATAAGCATAGGGAGGACGAAAATTACCTAAATGTTCATCCAATGACACAAACACACATATTGGATGCACAAGATTGCTTAAAACCCTAATTGGACAAGAATAAGACTATGGATGACGAAAATGACCTAAATGTTCATCCAATGACACAAATGAACTTATTGGATGCACAAGATTGGTTAAAAACCCTAATTGGACAAGAATAAGCCTAAGGAGGATGAAAATGACCTAAATGTTCGTCCAATGACACAAACACACCTATTGGATGCACAAGATTGCATAAAAACCCTAATTGGACAAGAATAAGACTAGGGAGGACGAAAATGACCTAAATGTTCCTCCAATGACACAAACACACCTATTGGATGCACAAGATTGCATAAAAACCCTAATTGGACAAGAATAAGCATAGGGAGGACGAAAATGACCTAAACGTTCATCCAACGACACAAACCCACATATTGGATGCACAAGATTGCTTAAAACCCTAATTGGACAAGAATAAGACAAGGGAGGACGAAAATGACCTAAATGTTCATCCAATGACACAAATGAACTTATTGAATGCACAAGATTGGTTAAAAACCCTAATCGGACAAGAATAAGCCTAGGGAGGATGAAAATTACCTAAATGTTCTTCCAATGACACAAACACACCTATTGGATGCACAAGATTGCATAAAAACCCTAATTGGACAAGAATAAGACTAGGGAGGACGAAAATGACCTAAATGTTCCTCCAATGACACAAACACACCTATTGGATGCACAAGATTGCATAAAAACCCTAATTGGACAAGAATAAGACTAGGGAGGACGAAAATGACCTATATGTTCCTCCAATGACACAACTAAACTTATTGAATGCACAAGATTGGCTAAAAACCCTAATTGGACAAGAATAAGCCTAGGGAGGACGAAAATGACCTAAATGTTCGTCTAATGACACAAATGAACTTATTGGATGCACAGGATTGAATAAAAACCCTAAATGGACAAGAATAAGACTAGAGAGGACGAAAATGACCTAAATGTTCCTCCGTTGAAAGAAACACAGCTATTGGATGAACAAGATTGCATAAAAACCCTAATTGGACAAGAATAAGACTAGGGAGGACGAAAATGACCTAAATGTTCCTCCAATGACACAAACACACCTATTGGATGCACAAGATTGGTTAAAAACCCTAATTGGACAAGAATAAGCCTAGGGAGGACGAAAATGACCTAAATGTTCGTCCAATGACACAAACACACCTATTGGATGCACAAGATTGCATAAAAACCCCAATTGGACAAGAATAAGACTAGGGAGTACGAAAATGACTTAAATGTTCCTCCAATGCCACAAAAACACCTATTGGATGCACAAGATTGGTTAAAAACCCTAATTGGCGAGAATAAGCCTAGGGACGACGAAAATGACCTAAATGTTCGTCCAATGACACAAACACACCTATTGGATGCACAAGATTGCATAAAAACCCTAATTGGACAAGAATAAGACTAGGGAGGACGAAAATGACCTAAATGTTCCTCCAATGACACAAATGAACTTATTGGATGCACAAGATTGACTAAAAACCCTAATTGGACCAGAATAAGCCTAGGGAGGACGAAAATGACCTAAATGTTCATCCAATGACACAAATGAACTTATTGGATGCACAAGTTTCGTTAAAAACCCTAATTGAACAAGAATAAGCCTAGGGAGGACGAAAATGACCTAAATGTTCGTCAAATGACACAAATGAACTTATTGGATGCACAAAATTGGCTAAAAACCCTAATTGCACAAGAATAAGCCAAGGGAGGACGAAAATGACATAAATGTTCATCCAATGACACAAATGAACTTAATGGATGCACGAGGTTGGTTAAAAACCCTAATTGGACAAGAACAAGCCTAGGGACGACGAAAATGACCTAATTGTTCGTCCAATGACACAAACACACCTATTGGATGCACAAGATTGCATAAAAACCCTAATTGGACAAGAATAAGACTAGGGAGGACGAAAATGACCTAAATGTTCCTCCAATGACACAAACACACCTATTGGATGCACAAGATTGGTTAAAAACCCTAATTGGACAAGAATAAGCCTAGGGAGGACGAAAATGACCTAAATGTTCGTTCAATGAAACAAACACACCTATTGGATGCACAAGATTGCATAAAAACCCTAATTGGACAAGAATAGGACTAGGGAGGACGAAAATGACCTAAATGTTCCTCCAATGACACAAATGAACTTATTGGATGCACAAGATTGGCTAAAAACCCTAATTGGACAAAAATAAGCCTAGGGAGGACGAAAATGACCTAAATGTTCATCCAATGACACAAATGAACTTATTGGATGCACAAGATTGGTTAAAAACCCTAATTGAACAAGAATAAGCCTAGGGAGGACGAAAATGACCTAAATGTTCGTCCAATGACACAAACACACCGATTGGTTAAAAACCCTAATTGGACAAGAATAAGCGTAGGGAGGACGAAAATGACCTAAATGTTCATCCAATGACACAAATGAACTTATTGGATGCACAAGATTGGTTAAAAACCCTAATTGGACAAGAATAAGCCTAGGGAGGACGAAAATGACCTAAATGTTCATCCAATGACACAAATGAACTTATTGGAAGCACAAGATTGGTTAAAAACACTAATTGGACAAGAATAAGCCTAGGGAGGACGTAAATGACCTAAATGTTCATCCAATGACACAAATGAACTTATTGGATGCACAAGATTGGTTAAAAACCCTAATTGGACAAGAATAAGCCTAGGGAGGACGAAAATGACCTAAATGTTCATCAATGACACAAATGAACTTATTGGATGCACAAGATTGGTTGAAAACCCTAATTGGACAAGAATAAGCCTAGGGAGGACGAAAATGACCTAAATGTTCATCCAATGAGACAAATGAACTTATTGGATGCACAAGATTGGTTAAAAACCCTAATTGGACGAGAATAAGTCTAGGGAGGATGAAAATGACCTAAATGTTCGTCTAATGACACAAACACACATATTGGATGCACAAGATTGCATCAAAACCCTGATTGGACAAGAATAAGACTAGGGAGGACGAAAATGACCTAAATGTTCCTCCAATGACACAAACACACCTATTGGATGCACAAGATTGCATAAAAACCCTAATTGGACAAGAATAAGACTAGGGAGGACGAAAATGACCTAAATGTTCATCCAATGACACAAATGAACTTATTGAAAGCACAAGATTGGTTAAAAACCCTAACCGGACAAGAATAAGCCTAGGGAGGACGAAAATGACCTAAATGTTCGTCCAATGACACAAACACACCTATTGGATGCACAAGATTGCATAAAAACCCTAATTGGACAAGAATAAGACTAGGGAGGACGAAAATGACCTAAATGTTCCTCCAATGACACAAACACACCTATTGGATGCACAAGATTGCATAAAAACCCTAATTGGACAAGAATAAGACTAGGGAGGACGAAAATGACCTAAATGTTCATCCAATGACACAAATGAACTTATTGGATGCACAAGATTGGTTAAAAACCCTAATTGGACAAGAATAAGCCTATGGAGGAGGAAAATGACCTAAATGTTCGTCCAATAACACAAACACACCTATTGGATGCACAAGATTGCATAAAAACCCTAATTGGACAAGAATAAGACTAGGGAGGACGAAAATGACCTAAATGTTCCTCCAATGACACAAATGAACTTATTGGATGCACAAGATTGACTAAAAACCCTAATTGGACCAGAATAAGCCTAGGGAGGACGAAAATGACCTAAATGTTCATCCAATGACACAAATGAACTTATTGGATGCACAAGTTTCGTTAAAAACCCTAATTGAACAAGAATAAGCCTAGGGAGGACGAAAATGACCTAAATGTTCGTCAAATGACACAAATGAACTTATTGGATGCACAAAATTGGCTAAAAACCCTAATTGCACAAGAATAAGCCAAGGGAGGACGAAAATGACATAAATGTTCATCCAATGACACAAATGAACTTATTGGATGCACGAGGTTGGTTAAAAACCCTAATTGGACAAGAACAAGCCTAGGGACGACGAAAATGACCTAATTGTTCGTCCAATGACACAAACACACCTATTGGATGCACAAGATTGCATAAAAACCCTAATTGGACAAGAATAAGACTAGGGAGGACGAAAATGACCTAAATGTTCCTCCAATGACACAAACACACCTATTGGATGCACAAGATTGGTTAAAAACCCTAATTGGACAAGAATAAGCCTAGGGAGGACGAAAATGACCTAAATGTTCGTTCAATGAAACAAACACACCTATTGGATGCACAAGATTGCATAAAAACCCTAATTGGACAAGAATAGGACTAGGGAGGACGAAAATGACCTAAATGTTCCTCCAATGACACAAATGAACTTATTGGATGCACAAGATTGGCTAAAAACCCTAATTGGACAAAAATAAGCCTAGGGAGGATGAAAATGACCTAAATGTTCATCCAATGACACAAATGAACTTATTGGATGCACAAGATTGGTTAAAAACCCTAATTGAACAACAATAAGCCTAAGGAGGACGAAAATGACCTAAATGTTCATCCAATGACACAAATCAACTTATTGGATGCACATGATTAGTTTAAAACCCTAACGGGACAAGAATAAGCCTAGGGAGGACGAAAATGACCTAAATGTTCCTCCAATGACACAAATGAACTTATTGGATGCACAAGATTGGCTAAAAACCCTAAATGGACAAGAATAAGCCTTGGGAGGACGAAAATGACATAACAGTTCATCCAATGACACAACTGAACTTATTGGATGCACAAGATTGGTTAAAAACCCTAATTGGAAAAGAATAAGCCTAGGGAGGACGAAAATGATCTAAATGTTCGTCCAATGACACAAACACACCTATTGATTGCACAAGATTACCTAAAAACCCTAATTGGACAAGAATAAGACTAGGGAGGACGAAAATGACCTAAATGTTTATCCAATGACACAAACACACCTATTGGATGCACAAGATTGGTTAAAAACCCTAATTGGACAAGAATAAGCCTAGGGAAGACGATAATGACCTAAATGTTCATCCAATGACACAAATGAACTTATTGGATGCACAAGATTGGTTAAAAACCCTAATTGAACAAGAATAAGCCTAGGGAGGACGAAAATGACCTAAATGTTCGTCCAATGACACAAATGAACTTATTGGATGCACAAAATTGGCTAAAAACCCTAATTAGACAAGAATAAGCCAAGGGAGGACGAAAATGACATAAATGTTCATCCAATGACACAAATGAACTTATTGGATGCACGAGGTTGGTTAAAAACCCTAATTGGACAAGAATAAGCCTAGGGACGACGAAAATGACCTAAATGTTCGTCCAATGACACAAACACACCTATTGGATGCACAAGATTGCATAAAAACCCTAATTGGACAAGAATAAGACTAGGGAGGACGAAAATGACCTAAATGTTTCTCCAATGACACAAACACACCTATTGGATGCACAAGATTGCATAAAAACCCTAATTGGACAAGAATAAGCCTAGGGACGACGAAAATGACCTAAATGTTCGTCCAATGACACAAACACACCTATTGGATGCACAAGATTGAATAAAAACCCTAATTGGACAAGAATAAGACTAGGGAGGACGAAAATGACCTAAATGTTCCTCCAATGACACAAATGAACTTATTGGATGCACAAGATTGACTAAAAACCCTAATTGGACAAGAATAAGCCTAGGGAGGACGAAAATGACCTAAATGTTCATCCAATGACACAAATGAACTTATTGGATGCACAAGTTTCGTTAAAAACCCTAATTGAACAAGAATAAGCCTAGGGAGGACGAAAATGACCTAAATGTTCGTCAAATGACACAAATGAACTTATTGGATGCACAAAATTGGCTAAAAACCCTAATTGCACAAGAATAAGCCAAGGGAGGACGAAAATGACATAAATGTTCATCCAATGACACAAATGAACTTATTGGATGCACGAGGTTGGTTAAAAACCCTAATTGGACAAGAACAAGCCTAGGGACGACGAAAATGACCTAATTGTTCGTCCAATGACACAAACACACCTATTGGATGCACAAGATTGCATAAAAACCCTAATTGGACAAGAATAAGACTAGGGAGGACGAAAATGACCTAAATGTTCCTCCAATGACACAAACACACCTATTGGATGCACAAGATTGGTTAAAAACCCTAATTGGACAAGAATAAGCCTAGGGAGGACGAAAATGACCTAAATGTTCGTTCAATGAAACAAACACACCTATTGGATGCACAAGATTGCATAAAAACCCTAATTGGACAAGAATAGGACTAGGGAGGACGAAAATGACCTAAATGTTCCTCCAATGACACAAATGAACTTATTGGATGCACAAGATTGGCTAAAAACCCTAATTGGACAAAAATAAGCCTAGGGAGGATGAAAATGACCTAAATGTTCATCCAATGACACAAATGAACTTATTGGATGCACAAGATTGGTTAAAAACCCTAATTGAACAACAATAAGCCTAGGGAGGACGAAAATGACCTAAATGTTCATCCAATGACACAAATCAACTTATTGGATGCACATGATTAGTTTAAAACCCTAACGGGACAAGAATAAGCCTAGGGAGGACGAAAATGACCTAAATGTTCCTCCAATGACACAAATGAACTTATTGGATGCACAAGATTGGCTAAAAACCCTAAATGGACAAGAATAAGCCTTGGGAGGACGAAAATGACATAACAGTTCATCCAATGACACAACTGAACTTATTGGATGCACAAGATTGGTTAAAAACCCTAATTGGAAAAGAATAAGCCTAGGGAGGACGAAAATGATCTAAATGTTCGTCCAATGACACAAACACACCTATTGATTGCACAAGATTACCTAAAAACCCTAATTGGACAAGAATAAGACTAGGGAGGACGAAAATGACCTAAATGTTTATCCAATGACACAAACACACCTATTGGATGCACAAGATTGGTTAAAAACCCTAATTGGACAAGAATAAGCCTAGGGAAGACGATAATCACCTAAATGTTCATCCAATGACACAAATGAACTTATTGGATGCACAAGATTGGTTAAAAACCCTAATTGAACAAGAATAAGCCTAGGGAGGACGAAAATGACCTAAATGTTCGTCCAATGACACAAATGAACTTATTGGATGCACAAAATTGGCTAAAAACCCTAATTAGACAAGAATAAGCCAAGGGAAGACGAAAATGACATAAATGTTCATCCAATGACACAAATGAACTTATTGGATGCACGAGGTTGGTTAAAAACCCTAATTGGACAAGAATAAGCCTAGGGACGACGAAAATGACCTAAATGTTCGTCCAATGACACAAACACACCTATTGGATGCACAAGATTGCATAAAAACCCTAATTGGACAAGAATAAGACTAGGGAGGACGAAAATGACCTAAATGTTCCTCCAATGACACAAACACACCTATTGGATGCACAAGATTGGTTAAAAACCCTAATTGGACAAGAACAAGCATAGGGAGGACGAAAATGACCTAAATGTTCGTCCAATGACACAAACACACCTATCGGATGCACAAGATTGCATAAAAACCCTAATTGGACAAGAATAAGACTAGGGAGGACGAAAATGACCTAAATGTTCCTCCAATGACACAAACACACCTATTGAATGCACAAGATTGCATAAAAACCCTAATTGGACAAGAATAAGCCTAGGGACGACGAAAATGACCTAAATGTTCGTCCAATGACACAAACACACCTATTGGATGCACAAGATTGCATAAAAACCCTAATTGGACAAGAATAAGACTAGGGAGGACGAAAATGACCTAAATGTTCCTCCAATGACCCAAACACACCTATTGGATGCACAAGATTGGTTAAAAACCCTAATTGGACAAGAAAAAGCCTAGGGAGGACGAAAAGGACCTAAATGTTCATACAATGACACAAGTGAACTTATTGGATGCACAATGTTGGTTAAAAACCCTAATTGGACAAGAATAAGCCTAGGGACAACGAAAATGACCTAAATGTTCGTCCAATGACACAAACACACCTATTGGATGCACAAGATTGCATAAAAACCCTAATTGGACAAGAATAAGACTAGGGAGGACGAAAATGACCTAAATGTTACCCCAATGACACAAACACACCTATTGGATGCACAAGATTGGTTAAAAACCCTAATTGGACAAGAATAAGCATAGGGAGGACGAAAATGACCTAAATGTTCGTCCAATGAAACAACACACCTATTGGATGCACAAGATTGCATAAAAACCCTAATTGGAGAACAATGAGACTAGGGAGGACAAAAATGACCTAAATGTTCCTCAAATGACACAAATGAACTTATTGGATGCACAAGGTTGGTTACAAACTCTAAGTGGACAAGATTAAGTCTAGGGAGGACGAAAATGTCCTAAATGTTCAACCAATTACACAAATGAACTTATTGGATGCACAAGGTTGGTTAAAAACCCTAATTGGACAAGAATAAGCCTAGGGAGGACGACAATGACCTAAATGTTCGTCCAATGACACAAACACACCTGTTGGATGCACAAGATTCAATAAAAACCCTAATTGGACAAGAATAAGCCTAGGGAGGACGAAAATGACCTAAATGTTCAACCAATGACACAATTGAACTTATTGGATGCACAAGGTTGGTTAAAAACCCTAATTGGACAAGAATAAGCCTAGGGAGGACGAAAATGACCTAAATGTTCGTCCAATGACACAAACACGCCTATTGGATGGACAAGATTACATAAAAACCCTAATTGGACAAGAATAAGAATAGGGAGGACGAAAATGGCCTAAATGTTTATCCAATGACACAAATGAACTTATTGGATGCACAAGATTGGTTTAAAACCCTAATTGGACAAGAATAAGCCTAGGTAGGACGAAAATGACCTAAATGTTCCTCCAATGACACAAATGAACTTATTGAATGCACAAGATTGGCTAGAAACCCTAATTGGACAAGAATAAGCCTAGTGAGGACGAAAATGACCGAAATGTTCATCCAATGACACAAATGAACTTATTGGATGCACAAGGTTGGTTAAAAACCCTAATTGGCGAGAATAAGCCTAGGGACGACGAAAATGACCTAAATGTTCATCCAATGACACAAATGAACTTATTGGATGCACAAGATTGGCTAAAAACCCTAATTGGACAAGAATAAGCCTAGGGAGGACGAAAATGACCTAAATGTTCATCCAATGACACAAATGAACTTATTGGATGCACAAGATTGGTTAAAAACCCTAATTGGACAAGAATAAGCATAGGGAGGCAGAAAATGACCTAAATGTTCATCCAATGACACAAACAGACATATTGGATGCACAAGATTGCTTAAAACCCTAATTGGACAAGAATAAGACTAGGGAGGACGAAAATGACCTAAATGATCATCCAATGACACAAATGAACTTATTGGATGCGCAAGATTGGTTAAAAACTCTAATTGGACAAGAATAAGCCTAGGGAGGACGAAAATGACCTAAATGTTCATCCAATGACACAAATGAACTTATTGGATGCACAAGATTGGTTAAAAACCCTAATTGGACAAGAATAAGCCTAGGGGAGGACGAAAATGACCTAAATGTTTGTCCAATGACACAAATACACCTATTGGATGCACAAGATTCCATAAAAACCCTTATTGGACAAGAATAAGACTAGGGAGGACGAAAATGACCAAAATGTTCCTCCAATGACACAAATGAACTTATTGGATGCACAAGGTTGGTTAAAAACCGTAATTGGACAAGAATAAGCCTAGGGAGGACGAAAATGACCTAAATGTTCAACCAATGACACAATTGAACTTATTGGATGCACAAGGTTGGTTAAAAACCCTAATTGGACAAGAATAAGCCTAGGGAGGACGAAAATGACCTAAATGTTCGTCCAATGACACAAATGAACTTATTGGATGCACAAGATTGGTTAAAACCCTAATTGGACAAGAATAAGCCTAGGGAGGACGAAAATGACCTAAATGTTTGTCCAATGACACAAATACACCTATTGGATGCACAAGATTCCATAAAACCCTAATTGGACAAGAATAAGACTAGGGAGGACGAAAATGACCAAAATGTTCCTCCAATGACACAAATGAACTTATTGGATGCACAAGGATGGTTAAAAACCGTAATTGGACAAGAATAAGCCTAGGGAGGACGAAAATGACCTAAATGTTCAACCAATGACACAATTGAACTTATTGGATGCACAAGGTTGGTTAAAAACCCTAATTGGACAAGAATAAGCCTAGGGAGGACGAAAATGACCTAAATGTTCGTCCAATGACACAAACACACCTATTGGATGCACAAGATTGCATAAAAACCCTAATTGGACAAGAATAAGACTAGGGAGGACGAAAATGACCTAAATGTTCCTCCAATGACACAAACACACCTATTGGATGCACAAGATTGTATAAAAACCCTAATTCGACAAGAATAAGCCTAGGGAGGACGAAAATGACCTAAATGTTCCTCCAATGACACAAACACACCTATTGGATGCACAAGATTGCATAAAAACCCTAATTGGACAAGAATAAGACTAGGGAGGACGAAAATAACCTAAATGTTCCTCTAATGACACAAATGAACTAATTGGATGCACAAGGTTGGTTAAAAACCCTAATTGGACAAGAATAAGCATAGGGAGGACGAAAATGACCTAAATGTTCATCCAATGACACAAATGAACTTATTGGATGCACAAGATTGGTTAAAAACCCTAATTGGACAAGAATAAGCCTAGGGAGGACGAAAATGACCTAAATGTTCATCCAATGACACAAATGAACTTATTGGATGCACAAGATTGGTTAAAAACCCTAATTGGACAAGAATAAGCCTAGGGAGGACGAAAATGACCTAAATGTTCATCCAATGACACAAATGAACTTATTGGATGCACAAGATTGGTTAAAAACCCTAATTGGACAAGAATAAGCCTAGGGAGGACGAAAATGACCAAAATGTTCATCCAATGACACAAATGAACTTATTGGATGCACAAGATTGGTTAAAAACCCTAATTGGACAAGAATAAGGTTAGGGAGGACGAAAATGACCTAAATGTTTGTCCAATGACACAAACACACCTATTGGATGCACAAGATTGCATAAAATCCCTAATTGGACAAGAATAAGACTAGGGAGGACGAAAATGACCTAAATGTTCCTCCAATGACACAAACACACCTATTGGATGCACAAGATTGCATAAAAACCCTAATTGGACAAGAATAAGACTAGGGAGGACGAAAATGACCTAAATGTTCATCCAATGACACAAATGAACTTATTGGATGCACAAGATTGGTTAAAAACCCTAATTGGACAAGAATAAGCCTAGGGAGGACGAAAATGACCTAAATGTTCATCCAATGACACAAATGAACTTATTGTATGCACAAGATTGGTTAAAAAACCCTAATTGGACAAGAATAAGCATAGGGAGGACGAAAATTACCTAAATGTTCATCCAATTACACAAACACACTTATTGGACGCACAAGATTGCTTAAAACCCAAATTGGACAAGAATAAGCCTAGGGAGGACGAAAATGACCTAAATGTTCGTCCAATGACACAAACACACCTATTGGATGCACAAGATTGCATAAAAACCCTAATTGGACAAGAATAAGACTAGGGAGGACGAAAATGACCTAAATGTTCCTCCAATGACACAAACACACCTATTGGATGCACAAGATTGCATAAAAACCCTAATTGGACAAGAATAAGACTAGGGAGGACGAAAATGACCTAAATGTTCATCCAATGAGAAAAATGAACATATTGGATGCACAAGATTGGTTAAAAACCCTAATTGGACAAGAATAAGCCTAGGGAGGACGAAAATGACCTAAATGTTCGTCCAATGACACAAACACACCTATTGGATGCACAAGATTGCATAAAAACCCTAATTGGACAAGAATAAGACTAGGGAGGACGAAAATGACCTAAATGTTCCTCCAATGACACAAACACACCTATTGGATGCACAAGATTGCATAAAACCCTAATTCGACAAGAATAAGACTAATGAGGAGGAAAATGACCTAAATGTTCCTCCAATGACACAAACACACCTATTGGATGCACAAGATTGCATAAAAACCCTAATTGGACAAGAATAAGACTTGGGAGGACGAAAATGACCTAAATGTTCATCCAATGACACAAATGAACTTATTGGCTGCACAAAAACCCTAATTGGACAAGAATAAGCCTAGGGAGGACGAAAATGACCTAAATGTTCGTCCAATGACACAAACACACCTATTGGATGCACAAGATTGCATAAAAACCCTAATTGGACAAGAATAAGACTAGGGACGACGAAAATGACCTAAATGTTCATCCAATGACACAAATGAACTTATTGGATGCACAAGATTGGTTAAAAACCCTAATTGGACAAGAATAAGCATAGGGAGGACGAAAATGACCTAAATGTTCATCCAATGACACAAACCCACATATTGGATGCACAAGATTGCTTAAAACCCTAATTGGACAAGAATAAGACTAGGGAGGACGAAAATGACCGAAATGTTCGTCCAATGACACAAATGAACTTATTGAATGCACAACATTGGTTAAAAACCCTAATCGGACATGAATAAGCCTAGGGAGGACGAAAATGACCTAAATGTTAGTCCAATGACACAAACACACCTATTGGATGCACAAGATTGCATAAAAACCCTAATTGGACAAGAATAAGACTAGGGAGGACGAAAATGACCTTAATGTTCCTCCAATGACACAAACACACCTATTGGATGCACAAGATTGCATAAAAACCCTAATTGGACAAGAATAAGACTAGGGAGGACGAAAATGACCTAAATGTTCCTCCAATGACACAAACACACCTATTGGATGCACAAGATTGCATAAAAACCCTAATTGGACAAGAATAAGACTAGGGAGGACGAAAATGACCTAAATGTTCTTCCAATGACACAAATGAACTTATTGGATGCACAAGATTGGTTAAAAACCCTAATTGGACAAGAATAAGCATAGGGAGGACGAAAATGACCTAAATGTTCATCCAATGACACAAACACACATATTGGATGCATAAGATTGGTTAAAAACCCTAATTGGACAAGAATAAGCCTAGGGAGGACGAAAATGACCTAAATGTTCATCCAATGACACAAATGAACTTATTGGATGCACAAGATTGGTTAAAAACCCTAATTGGACAAGAGTAAGCCTAGGGAGGACGAAAATGACCTAAATGTTCATCCAATGACACAAACACACCTATTGGATGCACAAGATTGGTTAGAAACCCTAATTGGACAAGAATAAGCCTAGGGAGGACGAAAATGACCTAAATGTTCATCCAATAACACAAACACATTTATTGGATGCACAAGATTGGTTAAAAACCCTAATTGGACAAGAATAAGCCTAGGGAGGACGAAAATGACCTAAATGTTCATCCAATGACACAAATGAACTTATTGGATGCACAAGATTGGTTAAAAACCCTAATTGGACAAGAATAAGCCTAGGGAGGACGAAAATGACCTAAATGTTCTTCCAATGACACAAACACACCTACTGGATGCACTAGATTGCATAAAAACCCTAATTGGACAAGAATAAGACTAGGGAGGACAAAAATGAACTAAATGTTCGTCCAATGACACAAACACACCTATTGGATGCACAAGATTGCATAAAAACCCTAATTGGACAAGAATAAGCATAGGGAGGACAAAAATGACCTAAATGTTCGTCCAATGACACAAATGAACTTATTGGATGCACAAGATTGGTTAAAAACCCTAATTGGACAAGAATAAGCCTAGGGAGGACGAAAATGACCTAAATGTTCATCCAATGACACAAATGAACTTATTGGATGCACAAGATTGGTTAAAAACCCTAATTGGACAAGAATAAGCCTAGGGAGGACGAAAATGACCTAAATGTTCGTCCAATGATACAAACACACCTATTGGATGCACAAGATTGGTTAAAAACCCTAATTGGACAAGAATAAGCCTAGGGAGGACGAAAATGACCTAAATGTTCATCCAATGACACAAATGAACTTATTGGATGCACAAGATTGGTTAAAAACCCTAATTGGACAAGAATAAGGCTAGGGAGGACGAAAATGACCTAAATGTTCATCCAATGACACAAATGAACTTATTGGATGCATAAGATTGGTTAAAAACCATAATTGGACAAGAATAAGCCTAGGGAGGACGACAATGACCTAAATGTTCGTCGAATGACACAAACACACCTATTGGATGCACAAGATTGCATAAAAACCCTAATTGGACAAGAATAAGACTAGGGAGGACGAAAATGACCTAAATGTTCATCCAATGACACAAATGAACTTATTGGATGCACAAGATTGGTTAAAAACCCTAACTGGACAAGAATAAGCCTAGGGAGGACGAAAATGACCTAAATGTTAGTCCAATGACACAAACACACCTATTGGATGCACAAGATTGCATAAAAACCCTAATCGGACAAGAATAAGACTAGGGAGGACGAAAATGACCTAAATGTTCATCCAATGACACAAATGAACTTAAATGCACAAGATTGGTTAAAAACCCTAATTGGACAAGAATAAGCCTAGGGAGGACGAAAATGACCTAAATGTTCATCCAATGACACAAATGAACTTATTGGATGCACAAGATTGGTTAAAAACCCTAATTAGACAAGAATAAGGCTAGGGAGGACGAAAATGACCTAAATGTTCATCCAATGACACAAATGAACTTATTGGATGCACAAGATTGGTTAAAAACCCTAACTGGACAAGAATAAGCCTAGGGAGGACGAAAATGACCTAAATGTTCGTCCAATGACACAAACACACCTATTGGATGCACAAGATTGCATAAAAACCCTAATCGGACAAGAATAAGACTAGGGAGGACGAAGATGACCTAAATGTTCATCCAATGACACAAATGAACTTATTGGATGCACAAGATTGGTTAAAAACCCTAATTGGACAAGAATAAGCCTAGGGAGGACGAAAATGACCTAAATGTTCATCCAATGACACAAATGAACTTATTGGATGCACAAGATTGGTTAAAAACCCTAATTAGACAAGAATAAGGCTAGGGAGGACGAAAATGACCTAAATGTTCATCCAATGACACAAATGAAATTATTGGATGCACAAGATTGGTTAAAAACCCTAATTGGACAAGAATAAGCCTAGGGAGGACGAAAATGACCTAAATGTTCATCCAATGACACAAATGAACTTATTGGATGCACAAGATTGGTTAAAAACCCTAATTGGACAAGAATAAGCCTAGGGAGGACGAAAATGACCTAAATGTTCATCCAATGACACAAATGAACTTATTGGATGCACAAGATTGGTTAAAAACCCTAATTTGACAAGAATAAGCCAAGGGAGGACGAAAATGACCTAAATGTTCATCCAATGACACAAATGAACTTATTGGATGCACAAGATTGGTTAAAAACCATAATTGGACAAGAATAAGCATAGGGAGGACGAAAATGACCTAAATGTTCATCCAATGACACAAATGAACTTATTGGATGCACAAGATTGGTTGAAAACCCTAATTGGACAAGAATAAGCCTAGGGAGGACGAAAATGACCTAAATGTTCATCCATTGACACAAATGAACTTATTGGATGCACAAGATTGGTTAAAAACCCTAATTGGACAAGAATAAGCCTAGGGAGGACGAAAATGACCTAAATGTTCTTCCAATGACACAAATACACCTATTGGATGCACA
This sequence comes from Cicer pinnatifidum, assembly GCA_037974775.1. Classification (NCBI taxonomy): domain Eukaryota; kingdom Viridiplantae; phylum Streptophyta; class Magnoliopsida; order Fabales; family Fabaceae; genus Cicer; species Cicer pinnatifidum. Next base: position 9,492 of record JBBPBR010000120.1, on the reverse strand, counting down.
AGATTGCATAAAAACCCTAATTGGACAAGAATAAGACTAGGGAGGACGAAAATGACCAAAATGTTCCTCCAATGACACAAATGAACTTATTGGATGCACAAGGTTGGTTAAAAACCATAATTGGACAAGAATAAGCCTAGGGAGGATGAAAATAACCTAAATGTTCAACCAATGACACAATTGAACTTTTTGGATGCACAAGGTTGGTTAAAAACCCTAATTGGACAAGAATAAGTCTAGGGACGACGAAAATGACCTAAATGTTCGTCCAATGACACAAACACACCTATTGGATGCACAAGATTGCATAAAAACCCTAATTGGACAAGAATAAGACTAGGGAGGACGAAAATGACCTAAATGTTCCTCCAATGACATAAACACACCTACTGGATGCACAAGATTGCATAAAAACCCTAATTGGACAAGAATAAGCCTAGGGAGGACGAAAATGATCTAAATGGTCATCCAATGACACAAATGAACTTTTTGGATGCACAAGGTTGGTTAAAAACCGTAATTGGACAAGAATAAGGCTAGGGACGATGAAAATGACCTAAATGTCCGTCCAATGACACAAACACACCTATTGGATGCACAATATTGCATAAAAACCCTAATTGGACAAGAATAAGACTACGGAGGACGAAAATGACCTAAATGTTCCTCCAATGACACAAAAACACCTATTGGATGCACAAGATTGGTTAAAAACCCTAATTGGACAAGAATAAGCCTAGGGAGGACGAAAATGACCTAAATGTTCGTCCAATGACACAACACACCTATTGGATGCACAAGATTGCATAAAAACCCTAATTGGACAAGAATAAGACTAGGGAGGACAAAAATGACCTAAATGTTCCTCCAACGACACAAATGAACTTATTGGATGCACAAGGTTGGTTACAAACTCTAAGTGGACAAGATTAAGTCTAGGGAGGACGAAAATGTCCTAAATGTTCAACCAATTACACAAATGAACTTATTAGATGCACAAGGTTGGTTAAAAAACCTAATTGGACAAGAATAAGCCTAGGGAGGACGACAATGACCTAAATGTTCGTCCAATGACACAAACACACCTGTTGGATGCACAAGATTGCATAAAAACCCTAATTGGACAAGAATAAGCCTAGGGAGGACGAAAATGACCTAAATGTTCCTCCAATGACACAAATGAACTTATTGGATGCACAAGATTGGCTAAAAACCCTAATTGGACAAGAATAAGCCTAGTGAGGACGAAAATGACCTAAATGTTTATCCAATGACACAAATGAACTTATTGGATGCACAAGGTTGGTTAAAAACCCTAATTGGCGAGAATAAGCCAAGGGACGACGAAAATGACCTAAATGTTCGTCCAATGACACAAACACACCTATTGGATGCACAAGATTGCATAAAAACCCTAATTGGACAAGAATAAGACTAGGGAGGACGAAAATGACCTAAATGTTCCTCCAATGACACAAACACACCTATTGGATGCACAAGATTGCATAAAAACCCTAATTGGACAAGAATAAGCATAGGGAGGACGAAAATGACCTAAACGTTCATCCAACGACACAAACCCACATATTGGATGCACAAGATTGCTTAAAACCCTAATTGGACAAGAATAAGACAAGGGAGGACGAAAATGACCTAAATGTTCATCCAATGACACAAATGAACTTATTGAATGCACAAGATTGGTTAAAAACCCTAATCGGACAAGAATAAGCCTAGGGAGGATGAAAATTACCTAAATGTTCTTCCAATGACACAAACACACCTATTGGATGCACAAGATTGCATAAAAACCCTAATTGGACAAGAATAAGACTAGGGAGGACGAAAATGACCTAAATGTTCCTCCAATGACACAAACACACCTATTGGATGCACAAGATTGCATAAAAACCCTAATTGGACAAGAATAAGACTAGGGAGGACGAAAGTGACTTAAATGTTCATCCAATGACACAAATGAACTTATTGTATGCACAAGATTTGTTAAAAACCCTAATTGGACAAGAATAAGCATAGGGAGGACGAAAATTACCTAAATGTTCATCCAATGACACAAACACACATATTGGATGCACAAGATTGCTTAAAACCCTAATTGGACAAGAATAAGACTAGGGAGGACGAAAATGACCTAAATGTTCATCGAATGACACAAACGAACTTATTGGATGCACAAGATTGGTTAAAAACTCTAATTGGACAAGAATAAGCCTAGGGAGAACGAAAATGACCTAAAATTTCGTCCAATGACACAAACACACCTATTGGATGCACAAGATTGCATAAAAACCCTAATTAGACAAGAATAAGACTAGGGAGGACGAAAATGACTTAAATGTTCATCCAATGACACAAACACACCTATTGGATGCACAAGATTGCATAAAAACCCTAATCGGACAAGAATAAGACTAGGGAGGACGAAAATGACCTAAATGTTCCTACAATGACACAAACACACCTATTGGATGCACAAGATTGGTTAAAAACCCTAATTGGACAAGAATAAGCCTAGGGAGGACGAAAATGACCTAAATGTTCGTCCAATGACACAAACACACCTATTGGATGCACAAGATTGCATAAAAACCCTAATTGGACAAGAATAAGACTAGGGAGGACGAAAATGACCTAAATGTTCATCCAATGACCCAAATGAACATTGGATGCACAAGATTGGTTAAAAACCCTAATTGCACAAGAATAAGCCTAGGGAGGACGAAAATGACCTAAATGTTCATCCAATGACACAAATCAACTTATTGGATGCACATGATTGGTTAAAAACCCTAATTGGACACGAATAAGCCTAGGGAGGACGAAAATGACCTAAATGTTCGTGTAATGATACAAATGAACTTATTGGATGCACAAGATTGGTTAAAAACCCTAATTGGACAAGAATAAGCATAGGGAGGACGAAAATGACCTAAATGTTCGTCCAATGACACAAACACACCTATTGGATGCACATGATTGCATAAAAACCCTAATTGGACAAGAATAAGACTAGGGAGGACGAAAATGACCTAAATGTTCCTCCAATGACACAAACACACCTATTGGATGCACAAGATTGCATAAAAACCCTAATTGGACAAGAATAAGCCTAGGGACGACGAAAATGACCTAAATGTTCGTCCAATGACTCAAACACACCTATTGGATGCACAAGATTGCCTAAAAACCATAATTGGACAAGAATAAGACTAGGGAGGACGAAAATGACCTAAATGTTCCTCCAATGACACAAACACACCTATTGGATGCACAAGATTGGTTAAAAACCATAATTGGACAAGAATAAGCCTAGGGAGGACGAAAATGACCTAAATGTTCATCCAATGACACAAATGAACTTATTGGATGCACAAGGTTGGTTAAAAACCCTAATTGCACAAGAATAAGGCTAGGGACGACGAAAATGACCTAAATGTTCGTCCAATGACACAAACACACCTATTGGATGCACAAGATTGCATAAAAACCCTAATTGGACAAGAATAAGCCTAGGGACGACGAAAATGACCTAAATGTTCGTCCAATGACACAAACACACCTATTGGATGCACAAGATTGCATAATAACCCTAATTGGACAAGAATAAGACTAGGGAGGACGAAAATGACCTAAATGTTCATCCAATGACCCAAATGAACATTGGATGCACAAGATTGGTTAAAAACCCTAATTGCACAAGAATAAGCCTAGGGAGGACGAAAATGACCTAAATGTTCATCCAATGACACAAATCAACTTATTGGATGCACAAGGTTGGTTAAAAACCCTAATTGCACAAGAATAAGGCTAGGGACGACGAAAATGACCTAAATGTTCGTCCAATGACACAAACACACCTATTGGATGCACAATATTGCATAAAAACCCTAATTGGACAAGAATAAGACTAGGGAGGACGAAAATGACCTAAATGTTCCTCCATTGACACAAAAACACCTATTGGATGCACAAGATTGGTTAAAAACCCTAATTGGACAAGAATAAGCATAGGGAGGATGAAAATGACCTAAATGTTCGTCCAATGACACAAACACACCTATTGGATGCACAAGATTGCATAAAAACCCTAATTGGACAAGAATAAGACTAGGGAGGACGAAAATGACCTAAATGTTCCTCCAATGACACAAACACACCTATTGGATGCACAAGATTGCATAAAAACCCTAATTGGACAAGAATAAGCCTAGGGACGACGAAAAGGACCTAAATGTTCATCCAATGACACAAACACACCTATTAAATGCACAATATTGCATAAAAACCCTAATTGGACAAGAATAAGACTAGGGAGGACGAAAATGACCTAAATGTTCGTCCAATGACACAAACACACCTATTGGATGCACAATATTGCATAAAAACCCTAATTGGACAAGAATAAGACTAGGGAGGACGAAAATGACCTAAATGTTCCTCCAATGACACAAAAACACCTATTTGACGCACAAGATTGGTTAAAAACCCTAATTGGACAAGAATAAGCATCGGGAGGATGAAAATGACCAAAATGTTCGTCCAATGACACAAACACACCGATTGGATGCACAAGATTGCATAAAACCCTAATTGAACAAGAATAAGACTAGGGAGGACGAAAATGACCTAAATGTTCCTCCAATGACACAAACACACCTATTGGATGCACAAGATTGGTTAAAAACCCTAATTGGACAAGAATAAGCCTAGGGAGGACGAAAATGACCTAAATGTTCGTCCAATGACACAAACACACCTATTGGATGCACAAGATTGCATAAAAACCTTAATTGGACAAGAATAAGACTAGGGAGGACGAAAATGACTTAAATGTTCCTCCAATAACACAAATGAACTTATTGGAGGCACAAGATTGGCGAAAAACCCTAATTGGACAAGAATAAGCCTAGGGAGGACGAAAATGACCTAAATGTTCATCCATCGACACAAATGAACTTATTGGATGCACAAGATTGGTTAAAAACCCTAAATGGACAAGAATAAGCCTAGGGAGGACGAAAATGACCTAAATGTTCATCCAATGACACAAATCAACTTATTGGATGCACATGATTGGTTAAAAACCCTAATTGGACAAGAATAAGCCTAGGGAGGACGAAAATGACCTAAATGTTCGTGTAATGATACAAATGAACTTATTGGATGCACAAGATTGGTTAAAAACCCTAATTGGACAAGAATAAGCATAGGGAGGACGAAAATGACCTAAATGTTCGTCCAATGACACAAACACACCTATTGGATGCACAAGATTGCATAAAAACCCTAATTGGACAAGAATAAGACTAGGTAGGACGAAAATGACCTAAATGTTCCTCCAATGACACAAACACACCTATTGGATGCACAAGATTGGTTAAAAACCCTAATTGGACAAGAATAAGCCTAGGGAGGACGAAAATGACCTAAATGTTCGTCCAATGACACAAACACACCGATTGGATGCATAAGATTGCATAAAAACCCTAATTGAACAAAAATAAGACTAGGGAGGACAAAAATGACCTAAATGTTCCTACAATGACACAAACACACCTATTGGATGCACAAGATTGGTTAAAAACCCTAATTCGACAAGAATAAGCCTAGGGAGGACGAAAATGACCTAAATGTTCGTCCAATGACACAAGCACACCTATTGGATGCACAAGATTGCATAAAAACCCTAATTGGACAAGAATAAGACTAGGTAGGACGAAAATGACCTAAATGTTCCTACAATGACACAAACACACCTATTGGATGCACAAGATTGGTTAAAAACCCTAATTCGACAAGAATAAGCCTAGGGAGGACGAAAATGACCTAAATGTTCGTGTAATGATACAAATGAACTTATTGGATGCACAAGATTGGTTAAAAACCCTAATTGGACAAGAATAAGCATAGGGAGGACGAAAATGACCTAAATGTTCGTCCAATGACACAAACACACCTATTGGATGCACAAGATTGCATAAAAACCCTAATTGGACAAGAATAAGACTAGGGAGGATGATAATGACCTAAATGTTCATCCAATGACACAAATGAACTTATTGGATGCACAAGATTGGTTAAAAACCCTAATTGGACAAGAATAAGCATAGGGAGGACGAAAATGACCTAAATGTTCATCCAATGACACAAACACACATATTGGATGCACAAGATTGCTTAAAACCCTAATTGGACAAGAATAAGACTAGGGAGGACGAAAATGACCTAATTGTTCATCCAATGACACATATGAACTTATTGGATGCACAAGATTGGTTAAAAACCATAATTGGACAAGAATAAGCCTAGGGAGGACGAAAATGACCTAAATGTTCGTCCAATGACACAAACACACCTATTGGATGCACAAGATTGCATAAAACCCTAATTGGACAAGAATAAGACTAGGGAGGACGAAAATGACCTAAATGTTTCTCCAATGACACAAACACACCTATTGGATGCACAAGATTGGTTAAAAACCCGAATTGGACAAGAATAAGCCTAGGGAGGACAAAAATGACCTAAATGTTCCTCCAATGACACAAACACACCTATTGGATGCACAAGATTGCATAAAAACCCTAATTGGACAAGAATAAGACTAGGGAGGACGAAAATGACCTAAATGTTCCTCCAATGACACAAACACACCTATTGGATGCACAAGATTGCATAAAAACCCTAATTGGACAAGAATAAGACTAGGGAGGACGAAAATGACCTAAATGTTCCACCAATGACACAAACGAACCTATTGGATGCACAAGGTTGGTTAAAAACCCTAATTGGACAAGAATAAGCCTAGGGAGGACGAAAATGACCTAAATGTTCAACCAATGACACAAATGAACTTATTGGATGCACAAGGTTGGTTAAAAACCTTAATTGGACAAGAATAAGCATAGAGAGGACGAAAATGACCTAAATGTTCGTCCAATGACACAAACACACCTATAGGATGCACAAGATTGCATAAAACCCTAATTGGACAAGAATAAGACTAGGGAGGACGAAAATGATCTAAATGTTCATCCAATGACACAAATGAACTTATTGTATGCACAAGATTGGTTAAAAACCCTAATTGGACAAGAATAAACATAGGGAGGACAAAAACGACCTAAATGTTCATCCAATGAAACAAACACACATATTCGATGCACAAGATTGCTTAAAACCCTAATTGGACAAGAATAAGACTAGGGAGGACGAAAATGACCTAAATGTTCATCCAATGACACAAATGAACTTATTGGATGCACAAGATTGGTTAAAAACCCTAATTGGACAAGAATAAGCCTAGGGAGGACGAAAATGACCTACATGTTCATCTAATGACACAAATGAACTTATTGGATGCACAAGATTGGTTAAAAACCCTAATTGGACAAGAATAAGCCTAGGGAGGACAAAAATGACCTAAATGTTCGTCAAATGAGACAAACACACCTATTGGATGCACAAGATTGCATAAAAACCCTAATTGGACAAGAATAAGACTAGGGAGGATGAAAATGACCTAATTGTTCCTCCAATGACACAAATGGACTTATTGGATGCACAAGGTTGGTTAAAAACCCTAATTGGACAAGAATAAGCCTAGGGAGGACGAAAATGACCTAAATGTTCAACCAATGACACAAATGAACTTATTGGATGCACAAGGTTGGTTAAAAACCTTAATTGGACAAGAATAAGCATAGAGAGGACGAAAATGACCTAAATGTTCGTCCAATGACACAAACACACCTATAGGATGCACAAGATTGCATAAAACCCTAATTGGACAAGAATAAGACTAGGGAGGACGAAAATGATCTAAATGTTCATCCAATGACACAAATGAACTTATTGTATGCACAAGATTGGTTAAAAACCCTAATTGGACAAGAATAAGCATAGGGAGGACAAAAACGACCTAAATGTTCATCCAATGAAACAAACACACATATTCGATGCACAAGATTGCTTAAAACCCTAATTGGACAAGAATAAGACTAGGGAGGACGAAAATGACCTAAATGTTCATCCAATGACACAAATGAACTTATTGGATGCACAAGATTGGTTAAAAACCCTAATTGGACAAGAATAAGCCTAGGGAGGACGAAAATGACCTAAGTGTTCGTCCAATGACACAAACACACCTATTGGATGCACAAGATTGCATAAAAACCCTAATTGGACAAGAATAAGACTAGGTAGGACGAAAATGACCTAAATGTTCCTCCAATGACACAAACACACCTATTGGATGCACAAGATTGGTTAAAAACCCTAATTGGACAAGAATAAGCCTAGGGAGGACGAAAATGACCTAAATGTTCCTCCAATGACACAAATGAACTTATTGGATGCACAAGATTGGCTAAAAACCCTAATTGGACAAGAATAAGCCTAGGGAGGACGAAAATGACCTAAATGTTCGTGTAATGATACAAATGAACTTATTGGATGCACAAGATTGGTTAAAAACCCTAATTGGACAAGAATAAGCATAGGGAGGACGAAAATGACCTAAATGTTCGTCCAATGACACAAACACACCTATTGGATGCACAAGATTGCATAAAAACCCTAATTGGACAAGAATAAGACTAGGGAGGACGAAAATGACCTAAATGTTCCTCCAATGACACAAACACACCTACTGGATGCACAAGATTCCATAAAAACCCTAATTGGACAAGAATAAGCCTAGGGACGACGAAAATGACCTAAATGTTCGTCCAATGACACAAACACACCTATTGGATGCACAAGATTGCATAAAAACCATAATTGGACAAAAATAAGACTAGGGAGGACGAAAATGACCTTAATGTTCCTCCAATGACACAAACACACCTATTGGATGCACAAGATTGGTTAAAAACCCTAATTGGACAAGAATAAGCCTAGGGAGGACGAAAATGACCTAAATGTTCATCCAATGACACAAATGAACTTATTGGATGCACAAGGTTGGTTAAAAACCCTAATTGGACAAGAATAAGCCTAGGGAGGACGAAAATGACCTAAATGTTCGTGTAATGATACAAATGAACTTATTGGATGCACAAGATTGGTTAAAAACCCTAATTGGACAAGAATAAGCATAGGGAGGACAAAAATGACCTAAATGTTCGTCCAATGACACAAACACACCTATTGGATGCACAAGATTGCATAAAAACCCTAATTGGACAAGAATAAGACTAAGGAGGACGAAAATGACCTAAATGTTCCTCCAATGACACAAACACACCTATTGGATGCACAAGATTCCATAAAAACCCTAATTGGACAAGAATAAGCTTAGGGACGACGAAAATGACCTAAATGTTCGTCCAATGACACAAACACACCTATTGGATGCACAAGATTGCATAAAAACCATAATTGGACAAAAATAAGACTAGGGAGGACGAAAATGACCTAAATGTTCCTCCAATGACACAAACACACCTATTGGATGCACAAGATTGG
>JBBPBR010000119.1:9183-19795 GCA_037974775.1 Cicer pinnatifidum | reverse complement strand
AAATGACCTAAATGTTCATCCAATGACACAAGTGAACTTATTGGATGCACAATGTTGGTTAAAAACCCTAATTGGACAAGAATAAGCCTAGGGACGACGAAAATGACCTAAATGTTCGTCCAATGACACAAACACACCTATTGGATGCACAAGATTGCATAAAAACCCTAATTGGACAAGAATATGACTAGGGAGGAAGAAAATGACCTAAATGTTCCTCCAATGACACAAACACACCTATTGGATGCACAAGATTGGTTAAAAACCCTAATTGGACAAGAATAAGCCTAGGGAGGACGAAAATGACCTAAATGTTCATCCAATGACACAAATCAACTTATTGGATGCACATGATTGGTTAAAAACCCTAATTGGACAAGAATAGGCCTAGGGAGGACGAAAATGACCTAAATAAATCTCCAATGACACAAATGAACTTATTGGATGCACAAGATTGGCGAAAAACCCTAATTGGACAAGAATAAGCCTAGGGAGGACGAAAATGACCTAAATGTTCATCCAATGACACAAATGAACTTATTGGATGCACAAGATTGGTTAAAAACCCTAATTGGACAAGAATAAGCATAGGGAGGCAGAAAATGACCTAAATGTTCATCGAATGACACAAACACACATATTGGATGCACAAGATTGCTTAAAACCCTAATTGGACAAGAATAAGACTAGGGAGGACGAAAATGACCTAAATGATCATCCAATGAGACAAATGAACTTATTGGATGCACAAGATTGGTTAAAAACCCTAATTGGACAAGAATAAGCCTAGAGAGGACGAAAATGACCTAAATGTTCATCCATTGACACAAATGAACTTATTGGACGCACAAGATTGGTTAAAAACCCTAATTGGACAAGAATAAGCCTAGGGAGGACGAAAATGACCTAAATGTTTATCCAATGACACAAATACACCTATTGGATGCATAAGATTGCATAAAAACCCTAATTGGACAAGAATAAGACTAGGGAGGACGAAAATGACAAAAATGTTCCTCCAATGACACAAATGAACTTATTGGATGCACAAGGTTGGTTAAAAACCGTAATTGGACAAGAATAAGCCTAGGGAGGACGAAAATGACCTAAATGTTCAACCAATGACACAATTGAACTTATTGGATGCACAAGGTTGGTTAAAAACCCTAATTGGACAAGAATAAGCCTAGGGAGGACGAAAATGACCTAAATATTTGTCCAATGACACAAACACACCTATTGGATGCACAAGATTGCATAAAAACCCTAATTGAACAAGAATAAGACTAGGGAGGACGAAAATGACCTAAATGTTCCTCCAATGACACAAACACACCTATTGGATGCACAAGATTGCATAAAAACCCTAATTGGACAAGAATAAGACTAGGGAGGACGAAAATGACCTGAATGTTCATCCAATGACACAAACACACCTATTGGATGCACAAGATTGCATAAAAACCTAATTCGACAAGAATAAGACTAGGGTGGATGAAAATGACCTAAATGTTCATCCAATGACACAAATGAACTTATAGGATGCACAAGATTGGTTAAAAACCCTAATTGGACAAGAATAAGCTTAGGGAGGACGAAAATGACCTAAATGTTCGTCCAATGACACAAACACACCTATTGGATGCACAAGATTGCATAAAAACCCTAATTGGACAAGAATAAGACTAGGGAGGACGAAAATGACCTAAATGTTCCTCCAATGACACAAACACACCTATTGGGTGCACAAGATTGCATAAAAACCTAATTCGACAAGAATAAGACTAGGGACGACGTAAATGACCTAAATGTTCATCCAATGACACAAATGAACTTATTGGATGCACAAGATTGGTTAAAAACCCTAATTGGACAAGAATAAGACTAGGGAGGACGAAAATGACCTAAATGTTCATCCAATGACACAAATAAACTTATTGGATGCACAAGATTGGTTAAAAACCCTAATTGGACAAGAATAAGCCTAGGGAGGACGAAAATGACCGAAATGTTCGTCCAATGACACAAACACACCTATTGGATGCACAAGATTGCATAAAAACCCTAATTGGACAAGAATAAGACTAGGGAGGACGAAAATGACCTAAATGTTCCTCCAATGACACAAATGAACTTATTGGTTGCACAAGATTGGCTAAAATCCCTAATTGGACAAGAATAAGCCTAGGGAGGTCGAAAATGACCTAAATGTTCGTCTACTGACACAAATGAACTTATTGGATGCACAAGATTGGTTAAAAACCCTAATTGGACAAGAATAAGACCAGGGAGGACTAAAATGACCTAAATGTTCGTCCAATGACACAAACACACCTATTGGATGCACAAGATTGCATAAAAACCCTAATTGGACAAGAATAAGACTAGGGAGGACGAAAATGACCTAAATGTTCCTCCAATGACACAAACACACCTATTGGATGCACAAGATTGCATAAAAACCCTAATTGGACAAGAATAAGACTAGGGAGGACGAAAATGACCTAAATGTTCCTCCAATGACAGAAACACACCTTTTGGATGCACAACATTGCATAAAAACCCTAATTCGACAAGAATAAGACTAGGGAGGACGAAAATGACCTCAATGTTCCTCCAATGACACAAACACACCTATTGGATGCACAAGATTGCATAAAAACCCTAATTGGACAAGAATAAGACTAGGGAGGACGAAAATGACCTAAATGTTCCTCCAATGACACAAACACACCTATTGGATGCACAAGATTGCATAAAAACCTAATTCGACAAGAATAAGACTAAGGACGACGAAAATTACCTAAATGTTCATCCAATGACACAAATGAACTTATTGGATGCACAAGATTGGTTAAAAACCCTAATTGGACAAGAATAAGCCTAGGGAGGACGAAAATGACCTAAATGTTCGTCCAATGACACAAACACACCTATTGGATGCACAAGATTGCATAAAAACCCTAATTGGACAAGAATAAGACTAGGGAGGACGAAAATGACCTAAATGTTCCTCCAATGACACAAACACACCTATTGGATGCACAAGATTGCATAAAAACCCTAATTCGACAAGAATAAGACTAGGGAGGACGAAAATGACCTAAATGTTACTCCAATGACACAAATGAACTTATTGGATGCACAAGATTGGTTAAAAACCCTAATTGGACAAGAATAAGCCTAGGGAGGACGAAAATGACCTAAATGTTCGTCCAATGACACAAACACACCTATTGGATGCACAAGATTGCATAAAATCCTTAATTGGACAAGAATAAGACTAGGGAGGACGAAAATGACCTAAATGTTCCTCCAATGACACAAACACACCTATTGGATGCACAAGATTGGTTAAAAACCCTAATTGGACAAGAATAAGCCTAGGGAGGACAAAAATGACCTAAATGTTCATCCAATGACACAAATCAACTTATTGATTGCACATGATTGGTTAAAAACCCTAATTGGACAAGAATAAGCCTAGGGAGGACGAAAATGACCTAAATGTTCCTCCAATGACACAAATGAACTTATTGGATGCACAAGATTGGCTAAAAACCCTAATTGGACAAGAATAAGCCTAGGGAGGACGAAAATGACCTAAATGTTCATCCAATGACACAAATCAACTTATTGGATGCACATGATTGGCTAAAAACCCTAATTGGACAAGAATAAGCCTAGGGAGGACGAAAATGACCTAAATGTTCATCCAATGACACAAATCAACTTATTGGATGCACATGATTGGTTAAAAACCCTAATTGGACAAGAATAAGCCTAGGGAGGACGAAAATGACCTAAATGTTCATCCCATGACACAAATCAATTTATTGGATGCACATGATTGGTTAAAAACCCTAATTGGACAAGAACAAGCATAGGGAGGACGAAAATGACCTAAATGTTCATCCAATGACACAAACACACATATTGGATGCCCAAGATTGCTTAAAACCCTAATTGGACAAGAATAAGACTATGGAGGACGAAAATGACCTAAATGTTCATCCAATGACACAAATGAACTCATTCGATGCACAAGATTGGCTAAAAACCCTAATTGGACAAGAATAAGCCTAGGGAGGACGAAAATGACCTAAATGATCATCCAATGACACAAATGAACTTATTGGATGCACAAGATTGGTTAAAAACCCTAATTGGACAAGAATAAGCCTACGGAGGACGAAAATGACCTAAATGTTCATCCCATGACACAAATCAACTTATTGGATGCACATGATTGGTTAAAAACCCTAATTGGACAAGAACAAGCATAGGGAGGACGAAAATGACCTAAATGTTCATCCAATGACACAAACACACATATTGGATGCCCAAGATTGCTTAAAACCCTAATTGGACAAGAATATGACTATGGAGGACGAAAATGACCTAAATGTTCATCCAATGACACAAATGAACTTATTCGATGCACAAGATTGGCTAAAAACCCTAATTGGACAAGAATAAGCCTAGGGAGGACGAAAATGACCTAAATGTTCATCCAATGACACAAATGAACTTATTGGATGCACAAGATTGGTTAAAAACCCTAATTGGACAAGAATAAGCCTACGGAGGACGAAAATGATCTAAATGTTCATCCAATGACACAAATGAACTTATTGGATGCACAAGATTGGTTAAAAACCCTAATTGGACAAGAATAAGCATAGGGAGGACGAAAATGACCTAAATGTTCATCCAATGACACAAACACACATATTGGATGCACAAGATTGCTAAAAACCCTAATTGGACAAGAATAAGACTAGGGATGACGAAAATGACCTAAATGTTCATCCAATGACACAAATGAACTTATTGGATGCACAAGATTGGTTAAAAACCCTAATTGGACAAGAATAAGCCTAGGGAGGACGAAATTGACCTAAATGTTCGTCCAATGACACAAACACACCTATTGGATGCACAAGATTGCATAAAAACCCTAATTGGACAAGAATAAGACTAGGGAGGACGAAAATGACCTAAATGTTCCTCCAATGACACAAACACACCTACTGGATGCACATGATTTCATAAAAACCCTAATTGGACAAGAATAAGACTAGGGAGGACGAAAATGACCTAAATGTTCATCCAATGACACAAATGAACTTATTGGACGCACAAGATTGGTTAAAAACCCTAATTGGACAAGAATAAGCCTAGGGAGGACGAAAATGACCTAAATGTTTATCCAATGACACAAATACACCTATTGGATGCATAAGATTGCATAAAAACCCTATTTGGACAAGAATAAGACTAGGGAGGACGAAAATGACAAAAATGTTTCTCCAATGACACAAATGAACTTATTGGATGCACAAGGTTGGTTAAAAACCGTAATTGGACAAGAATAAGCCTAGGGAGGACGAAAATGACCTAAATGTTCAACCAATGACACAATTGAACTTATTGGATGCACAAGGTTGGTTAAAAACCCTAATTGGACAAGAATAAGCCTAGGGAGGACGAAAATGACCTAAATATTTGTCCAATGACACAAACACACCTATTGGATGCACAAGATTGCATAAAAACCCTAATTGAACAAGAATAAGACTAGTGAGGACGAAAATGACCTAAATGTTCCTCCAATGACACAAACACACCTATTGGATGCACAAGATTGCATAAAAACCCTAAATGGAGAAGAATAAGCCTAGGGACGACGAAAATGACCTAAATGTTCGTCCAATGACACAAACACACCTATTGGATGCACAAGATTGCAAAAAAACCCTAATTGGACAAGAATAAGACAAGGGAGGACGAAAATGACCTAAATGTTCCTCCAATGACACAAACACACCTATTGGATGCACAAGATTGCATAAAAACCCTAATTGGACAAGAATAAGACTAGGGAGGACGAAAATGACCTAAATGTTCGTCCAATGACACAAATGAACATTGGATGCACAAGATTGGTTAAAAACCCTAATTGGACAAGAATAAGCCTAGGGAGGACGAAAATGACCTAAATGTTCATCCAATGACACAAATCAACTTATTGGATGCACATGATTGGTTAAAAACCCTAATTGGACAAGAATAAGCCTAGGGAGGACAAAAATGACCTAAATGTTCGTGTAATGATACAAATGAACTTATTGGATGCACAAGATTGGTTAAAAACCCTAATTGGACAAGAATAAGCATAGGGAGGACGAAAATGACCTAAATGTTCGTCCAATGACACAAACACACCTATTGGATGCACAACATTGCATAAAACCCTTATTGGACAAGAATAAGACTAGGGAGGACGAAAATGACCTAAATGTTCCTCCAATGACATAAACACACCTATTGGATGCACAAGATTGGTTAAAAACCCTAATTGGACAAGAATAAGCCTAGGGAGGACGAAAATGACCTAAATGTTCATCCAATGACACAAATCAACTTATTGGATGCACATGATTGGTTAAAAACCCTAATTGGACAAGAATAAGCCTAGGGAGGACGAAAATGACCTAAATGTTCCTCCAATGACACAAATGAACTTATTGGATGCACAAGATTGGCTAAAAACCCTAATTGGACAAGAATAAGCCTAGGGAGGACGAAAATGACCTAAATGTTCATCCAATGACACAAGTGAACTTATTGGATGCACAATGTTGGTTAAAAACCCTAATTGGACAAGAATAAGCCTAGGGACGACGAAAATGACCTAAATGTTCGTCCAATGACACAAACACACCTATTGGATGCACAAGATTGCATAAAAACCCTATTTGGACAAGAATATGACTAGGGAGGAAGAAAATGACCTAAATGTTCCTCCAATGACACAAACACACCTATTGGATGCACAAGATTGGTTAAAAACCCTAATTGGACAAGAATAAGCCTAGGGAGGACGAAAATGACCTAAATGTTCATCCAATGACACAAATCAACTTATTGGATGCACATGATTGGTTAAAAACCCTAATTGGACAAGAATAAGCCTAGGGAGGACGAAAATGACCTAAATGTATCTCCAATGACACAAATGAACTTATTGGATGCACAAGATTGGCGAAAAACCCTAATTGGACAAGAATAAGCCTAGGGAGGACGAAAATGACCTAAATGTTCATCCAATGACACAACTGAACTTATTGGATGCACAAGATTGGTTAAAAACCCTAATTGGACAAGAATAAGCATAGGGAGGCAGAAAATGACCTAAATGTTCATCGAATGACACAAACACACATATTGGATGCACAAGATTGCTTAAAACCCTAATTGGACAAGAATAAGACTAGGGAGGACGAAAATGACCTAAATGATCATCCAATGACACAAATGAACTTATTGGATGCACAAGATTGGTTAAAAACCCTAATTGGACAAGAATAAGCCTAGCGAGGACGAAAATGACCTAAATGTTCATCCATTGACACAAATGAACTTATTGGATGCACAAGATTGGTTAAAAACCCTAATTGGACAAGAATAAGCCTAGGGAGGACGAAAATGACCTAAATGTTTATCCAATGACACAAATACACCTATTGGATGCATAAGATTGCATAAAAACCCTAATTGGACAAGAATAAGACTAGGGAGGACGAAAATGACAAAAATGTTCCTCCAATGACACAAATGAACTTATTGGATGCACAAGGTTGGTTAAAAACCGTAATTGGACAAGAATAAGCCTAGGGAGGACGAAAATGACCTAAATGTTCAACCAATGACACAATTGAACTTATTGGATGCACAAGGTTGGTTAAAAACCCTAATTGGACAAGAATAAGCCTAGGGAGGACGAAAATGACCTAAATATTTGTCCAATGACACAAACACACCTATTGGATGCACAAGATTGCATAAAAACCCTAATTGAACAAGAATAAGACTAGTGAGGACGAAAATGACCTAAATGTTCCTCCAATGACACAAACACACCTATTGGATGCACAAGATTGCATAAAAACCCTAATTGGACAAGAATAAGACTAGGGAGGACGAAAATGACCTAAATGTTCATCCAATAACACAAATGAACTTATTGGATGCACAAGATTGGTTAAAAACCCTAATTGGACAAGAATAAGCATAGGGAGGACGAAAATGACCTAAATGTTCATCCAATGACACAAATGAACTTATTGGATGCACAAGATTGGTTTAAAACCCTAATTGGACAAGAATAAGCCTAGGGAGGACGAAAATGACCTAAATGTTCCTCCAATGACACAAATGAACTTATTGGATGCACAAGATTGGCTAAAAACCCTAATTGGACAAGAATAAGCCTAGTGAGGACGAAAATGACCTAAATGTTTATCCAATGACACAAATGAACTTATTGGATGCACAAGGTTGGTTAAAAACCCTAATTGGCGAGAATAAGCCAAGGGACGACGAAAATGACCTAAATGTTCGTCCAATGACACAAACACACCTATTGGATGCACAAGATTGCATAAAAACCCTAATTGGACAAGAATAAGACTAGGGAGGACGAAAATGACCTAAATGTTCCTCCAATGACACAAACACACCTATTGGATGCACAAGATTGCATAAAAACCTAATTCGACAAGAATAAGACTAAGGACGACGAAAATTACCTAAATGTTCATCCAATGACACAAATGAACTTATTGGATGCACAAGATTGGTTAAAAACCCTAATTGGACAAGAATAAGCCTAGGGAGGACGAAAATGACCTAAATGTTCGTCCAATGACACAAACACACCTATTGGATGCACAAGATTGCATAAAAACCCTAATTGGACAAGAATAAGACTAGGGAGGACGAAAATGACCTAAATGTTCCTCCAATGACACAAACACACCTATTGGATGCACAAGATTGCATAAAAACCCTAATTGGACAAGAATAAGACTAGGGAGGACGTAAATGACCTAAACGTTCCACCAATGACACAAATGAACTTATTGGATGCACAATGTTGGTTAAAAACCCTAATTGGACAAGAATAAGACTAGGGAGGACGAAAATGACCTAAATGTTCATCCAATGACACAAATGAACTTATTGGATGCACAAGATTGGTTAAAAACCCTAATTGGACAAGAATAAGCCTAGGGAGGACGAAAATGACCTAAACGTTCATCCAATGACACAAACCCACATATTGGATGCACAAGATTGCATAAAAACCCTAATTGGACAAGAATAAGACTAGGGAGGACGAAAATGACCTAAATGTTCATCCAATGACACAAATGAACTTATTGAATGCACAAGATTGGTTAAAAACCCTAATCCGACAAGAATAAGCCTAGGGAGGACGAAAATGACCTAAATGTTCGTCCAATGACACAAACACACCTATTGGATGCACAAGATTGCATAAAAACCCTAATTGGACAAGAATAAGACTAGGGAGGACGAAAATGACCTAAATGTTCCTCCAATGACACAAACACACCTATTGGATGCACAAGATTGCATAAAAACCCTAATTGGACAAGAATAAGACTAGGGAGGACGAAAATGACCTAAATGTTCATCCAATGACAAAAATGAACATATTGGATGCACAAGATTGGTTAAAAACCCTAATTGGACAAGAATAAGCCTAGGGAGGACGAAAATGACCTAAATGTTCGTCCAATGACACAAACACACCTATTGGATGCACAAGATTGCATAAAAACCCTAATTGGACAAGAATAAGCACAAGGAGGACAAAAATGACCTAAATGTTCATCCAATGACACAAATGAACTTATTGGATGCACAAGATTGGTTAAAAACCCTAATTGGACAAGAATAAGCATAGGGAGGACGAAAATGACCTAAATGTTCATCCAATGACACAAACACACATATTGGATGCACAAGATTGCTTAAAACCCTAATTGGACAAGAATAAGTATAGGGAGGACGAAAATGACCTAAATGTTCATCCAATGACACAAATGAACTTATTGGATGCACAAGATTGGTTAAAAACCCTAATTGGACAAGAATAAGCCTAGGGAGGACGAAAATGACCTAAATGTTCGTCCAATGACACAAATACACCTATTGGATGCACAAGATTGCATAAAAACCCTAATTGGACAAGACTAAGACTAGGGAGGACGAAAATGACCAAAATGTTCCTCCAATGACACAAATGAACTTATTGGATGCACAAGGTTGGTTAAAAACCGTAATTGGACAAGAATAAGCCTAGGGAGGACGAAAATGACCTAAATGTTCAACCAATGACACAATTGAACTTATTGGATGCACAAGGTTGGTTAAAAACCCTAATTGGACAAGAATAAGCCTAGGGAGGACGAAAATGACCTAAATATTTGTCCAATGACACAAACACACCTATTGGATGCACAAGATTGCATAAAAACCCTAATTGAACAAGAATAAGACTAGTGAGGACGAAAATGACCTAAATGTTCCTCCAATGACATAAACACACCTATTGGATGCACAAGATTGCATAAAAACCCTAATTGGACAAGAATAAGACTAGGGAGGACCAAAATGACCTAAATGTTCCTCCAATGACACAAACACACCTATTGGATGCACAAGATTGCATAAAAACCTTAAATGGAGAAGAATAAGCCTAGGGACGACGAAAATGACCTAAATGTTCGTCCAATGA
>JBBPBR010000118.1:102788-217770 GCA_037974775.1 Cicer pinnatifidum | reverse complement strand
GTTTTTAACCAATCATGTGCATCCAATAAGTTGATTTGTGTCATTGGATGAACATTTAGGTCATTTTCGTCCTCCCTAGGCTTATTCTTGTCCAATTAGGGTTTTTAACCAATCATGTGCATCCAATAAGTTCATTTGTGTCATTGGATGAACATTTAGGTCATTTTCGTCCTCCCTTGGCTTATTCTTGTCCAATTTGGGTTTTTAACCAATCTTGTGCATCCAATATGTGTGTTTGTGTCATTGGATGAACATTTAGGTCATTTTCGTCCTCCCTATGCTTATTCTTGTCCAATTAGGGTTTTTAACCAATCTTTTGCATCCAATAAGTTCATTTGTGTCATTGGATGAACGTTTAGGTCATTTTCGTCCTCCCTAGGCTTATTCTTGTGTAATTTGTGTTTTTAACCAATCATGTGCATCCAATAAGTTGATTTGTGTCATTGGATGAACATTTAGGTCATTTTCGTCCTCCCTAGGGTTTTTATGCAATCTTGTGCATCCAATATGTGTGTTTGTGTCATTGGATGAACATTTAGGTCATTTTCGTCCTCCCTAGGCTTATTCTTGTCCAATTAGGGTTTTTAACCAATCATGTGCATCCAATAAGTTCATTTGCGTCATTGGATAAACATTTAGGTCATTTTCGTCCTCCCTAGGCTTATTCTTGTCCAATTTGGGTTTTTAACCAATCTTGTGCATCCAATATGTGTGTTTGTGTCATTGGATGAACATTTAGGTCATTTTCGTCCTCCCTATGCTTATTCTTCTCCAATTAGGGTTTTTAACCAATCTTTTGCATCCAATAAGTTCATTTGTGTCATTGGATGAACGTTTAGGTCATTTTCGTCCTCCGTAGGCTTATTCTTGTCCAATTTGTGTTTTTAACCAATCATGTGCATCCAATAAGTTGATTTGTGTCATTGGATGAACATTTAGGTCATTTTCGTCCTCCCTAGGGTTTTTATGCAATCTTGTGCATCCAATATGTGTGTTTGTGTCATTGGATGAACATTTAGGTCATTTTCGTCCTCCCTAGGCTTATTCTTGTCCAATTAGGGTTTTTAACCAATCTTATGCATCCAATAAGTTCATTTGTGTCATTAGACGGACATTTAGGTCATTTTCGTCCTCCCTAGGCTTATTCTTGTCCAATGAGGGTTTTTAACAAATCTTGTGCATCCAATAAGTTCATTTGTGTCATTGGATGAACATTTAGGTCATTTTCGTCCTTCCTAGGCTTATTCTTGTCCAATTTGGGTTTTTAACCAATCATGTGCATCCAATAAGTTGATTTGTGTCATTGGATGAACATTTAGGTCATTTTCGTCCTCCCTAGGCTTATTCTTGTCCAATTAGGGTTTTTAACCAATCATGTGCATCCAATAAGTTCATTTGTGTCATTGGATGAACATTTAGGTCATTTGCGTCCTCCCTCGGCTTATTCTTGTCCAATTTGGGTTTTTAACCAATCTTGTGCATCCAATATGTGTGTTTGTGTCATTGGATGAACATTTAGGTCATTTTCGTCCTCCCTATGCTTATTCTTGTCCAATTAGGGTTTTTAACCAATCTTTTGCATCCAATAAGTTCATTTGTGTCATTGGATGAACGTTTAGGTCATTTTCGTCCTCCCTAGGCTTATTCTTGTCCAATTTGGGTTTTTAACCAATCATGTGCATCCAATAAGTTGATTTGTGTCATTGGATGAACATTTAGGTCATTTTCGTCCTCCCTAGGGTTTTTATGCAATCTTGTGCATCCAATATGTGTGTTTGTGTCATTGGATGAACATTTAGGTCATTTTGATCCTCCCTAGGCTTATTCTTGTCCAATTAGGGTTTTTAACCAATCTTATGCATCCAATAAGTTCATTTGTGTCATTAGACGGACATTTAGGTCATTTTCGTCCTCCCTAGGCTTATTCTTGTCCAATTAGGGTTTTTAACAAATCTTGTGCATCCAATAAGTTCATTTGTGTCATTGGATGAACATTTAGGTCATTTTCGTCCTCCCTAGGCTTATTCTTGTCCAATTTGGGTTTTTAACCAATCATGTGCATCCAATAAGTTGATTTGTTTCATTGGATGAACATTTAGGTCATTTTCGTCATCCCTAGGGTTTTTATGCAATCTTGTGCATCCAATATGTGTGTTTGTGTCATTGGATGAACATTTAGGTCATTTTCGTCCTCCCTAGGCTTATTCTTGTCCAATTAGGGTTTTTAACCAATCTTATGCATCCAATAAGTTCATTTGTGTCATTAGACGGACATTTAGGTCATTTTCGTCCTCCCTAGGCTTATTCTTGTCCAATTAGGGTTTTTAACAAATCTTGTGCATCCAATAAGTTCATTTGTGTCATTGGATGAACATTTAGGTCATTTTCGTCCTCCCTAGGCTTATTCTTGTCTAATTAGGGTTTTTAAGCAATCTTGTGCATCCAATAAGTTCATTTGTGTCATTGGATGAACATTTAAGTCATTTATGTCCTCCCTAGGCTTATTCTTGTCCAATTATGGTTTTTAACCAATCTTGTGCATCCAATAGGTGTGTTTGTGTCATTGGATGAACATTTAGGTCATTTTCGTCCTCCCTAGGCTTATTCTTGTCCAATTAGGGATTCTAACCAATCTTGTGATTCCAATAGGTGTATTTGTGTCATTGGATGAACATTTAGGTCATTTTCGTCCTCCCTAGGCTTATTCTTGTCCAATTAGGGTTTTTAAGCAATCTTGTGCATCCAATAAGTTCATTTGTGTCATTGGATGAACATTTAGGTCATTTTCGTCCTCCCTAGGCTTATTCTTGTCCAATTAGGGTTTTTAAGCAATCTTGTGCATCAAATAAGTTCATTTGTGTCATTGGATGAACATTTTGGTCATTTTCGTCCTCCCTAGGCTTATTCTTGTCCAATTAGGGTTTCTAACCATTCTTGTGCGTCCAATAAGTTCATTTGTGTCATTGGATGAACATTTAGGTCATTTTCGTCCTCCCTAGGCTTATTCTTGTCCAATTAGGGTTTTTAACCAATCTTGTGCATCCAATAGGTGTGTTTGTGTCATTGGATGAACATTTAGGTCATTTTCGTCCTCCCTAGGCTTATTCTTGTCCAATTAGGGGTTCTAACCAATCTTGTGCATCCAATAGGTGTATTTGTCTCATTGGATGAACATTTAGGTCATTTTCTTCCTCCCTAGTCTTATTCTTGTCCAATTAGGGTTTTAAGCAATCTTGTGCATCCAATAAGTTCATTTGTGTCATTGGATGAACATTTAGGTCATTTTCGTCCTCCCTAGGCTTATTCTTGTCCAATTAGGATTTTTAACCAATCTTGTGCATCCAATAAGTTCATTTGTGTCATTGGATGAACATTTAGGTCATTTTCGTCCTCCCTAGGCTTATTCTTGTCCAATTAGGGTTTCTAACCAATCTTGTGGATCCAATAATTTCATTTGTGTCATTGGATGAACATTTAGGTCATTTTCGTCCTCCCTAGGCTTATTCTTGTCCAATTAGGGTTTTTAACCAATCTTGTGCATCCAATAGGTGTGTTTGTGTCATTGGATGAACATTTAGGTCATTTTCTTCCACCCTAGGCTTATTCTTGTCCAATTAGGGTTTTTAACAAATCTTGTGCATCCAATAGGTGTGTTTGTATCATTGGATGAACATTTAGGTCATTTTCGTTCTCCCTAGGCTTATTCTTGTCCAATTAGGGTTTTTAACCAATCTTGTGCATCCAATAGGTGTATTTGTGTCATTGGATGAACATTTAGGTCATTTTCGTCCTCCCTAGGCTTATTCTTGTCCAATTAGGGTTTCTAATCGATCTTGTGCATCCAATAGGTGTATTTGTGTCATTGGATGAACATTTAGGTCATTTTCGTCCTCCCTAGGCTTATTCTTGTCCAATTAGGGTTTTTAACCAATCTTGTGCATCCAATAGGTGTGTTTGTGTCATTGGATGAACATTTAGGTCATTTTCGTCCTCCCTAGGCTTATACTTGTCCCATTAAGGTTTTTAACCAATCTTGTGCATCCAATAAGTTCATTTGTGTCATTGGATGAACATTTAGGTCATTTTCGTCCTCCCTAGGCTTATTCTTGTCCAATTAGGGTTTTTAACCAATCTTGTGCATCCAATAGGTGTGTTTGTGTCATTGGATGAACATTTAGGTCATTTTCGTCCTACCTAGGCTTATTCTTGTCCAATTAGTGTTTCTAACCAATCTTGTGCATCAAATAGTTGTATTTGTGTCATTGGATGAACATTTAGGTCATTTTCGTCCTCCCTAGGCTTATTCTTGTCCAATTAGGGTTTTTAAGCAATCTTGTGCATCCAATAAGTTCATTTGTGTCATTGGATGAACATTTAGGTCATTTTCGTCCTCCCTAGGCTTATTCTTGTCCGATTAGGGTTTTTAACCAATCTTGTGCATCCAATAAGTTCATTTGTGTCATTGGATGAACATTTAGGTCATTTTCGTCCTCCGTAGGCTTATTCTTGTCCAATTAGGGTTTTTAACCAATCTTGTGCATCCAATAAGTTCATTTGTGTCATTGGATGAACATTTAGGTCATTTTCGTCCACCCTAGGCTTATTCTTGTCCAATTAGGGTTTTTAACTAATCTTGTGCATCCAATAAGTTCATTTGTGTCATTGGATGGACATTTATGTCATTTTCGTCCTCCCAAGGCTTATTCTTGTCCAATTAGGGTTTTTAACTAATCTTGTGCATCCAATAAGTTCATTTGTGTCATTGGATGAACATTTAGGTCATTTTCGTCCTCCCTAGGCTTATTCTTGTCCAATTAGGGTTTTTAACCAATCTTGTGCATCCAATAGGTGTGTTTGTGTCATTGGATGAACATTTAGGTCATTTTCGTCCTCCCTAGTCTTATTCTTGTCCAATTAGGGTTTTAAGCAATCTTGTGCATCCAATAAGTTCAATTGTGTCATTGGATGAACATTTAGGTCATTTTTCCTCCTCCCTGGGCTTATTCTTGTCCAATTTGGTTTTTAAGCAATCTTGTGCATCCAATAAGTTCATTTGTGTCATTGGATGAACATTTAGGTCATTTTCGTCCTCCCTAGGCTTATTCTTGTCCAATTAGGGTTTATAAACAATCTTGTGCATCCAATAAGTTCATTTGTGTCATTGGATGAACATTTAGGTCATTTTCGTCCTCCCTAGGCTTATTCTTGTCCAATTAGCGTTTCTAACCAATCTTGTGCATCCAATAAGTTCATTTGTGTCATTGGATGAACATTTAGGTCATTTTCGTCCTCCCTAGGCTTATTCTTGTCCAATTAGGGTTTTTAACCAATCTTGTGCATCCAATAGGTGTGTTTGTGTCATTGGATGAACATTTAGGTCAGTTTCGTCCTCCCTAGGCTTATTCTTGTCAAATTAGGGTTTCTAACCAATCTTTTGCATCCAATAGGTGTATTTGTGTCATTCGATGAACATTTAGGTCATTTTCGTCGTCCCTATGCTTATTATTGTCCAATTCGGGTTTTTAACCAATCTTGTGCA
This sequence comes from Cicer pinnatifidum, assembly GCA_037974775.1. Classification (NCBI taxonomy): domain Eukaryota; kingdom Viridiplantae; phylum Streptophyta; class Magnoliopsida; order Fabales; family Fabaceae; genus Cicer; species Cicer pinnatifidum. Next base: position 212,231 of record JBBPBR010000118.1, on the reverse strand, counting down.
TCCAATAAGTTCATTTGTGTCATTGGATAAACATTTAGGTCATTTTCGTCCACCCTAGGCTTATTCTTGTCCAATCAGGGTTTTTAACCAATCTTGTGCATCCAATAAGTTCATTTGTGTCATTGGATGAACATTTAGGTCATTTTCGTCATCCCTAGGCTTATTCTTGTCCAATTAAGGTTTTTAACCAATCTTGTGCATCCAATAGGTGTGTTTGTGTCATTGGATGAACATTTAGGTCATTTTCGTCGTCCCTAGTCTTATTCTTGTCCAATTAGGGTTTTAAGCAATCTTGTGCATCCAATAAGTTCATTTGTGTCATTGGATTAAGATTTAAGTCATTTTCGTCCTCCCTAGGCTTATTCTTGTTCAATTAGGGTTTCTAACCAATCTTGTGCATCCAATAAGTTCATTTGTGTCATTGGATGAACATTTAGGTCATTTTCGTCCTCCCTAGGCTTATTCTTGTCCAATTAGGGTTTTTAACCAATCTTGTGCATCCAATAGGTGTGTTTGTGTCATTGGATGAACATTTAGGTCATTTTCGTCCTCCCTAGGCTTATTCTTGTCAAATTAGGGTTTCTAACCAATCTTCTGCATCCAATAGGTGTATTTGTGTCATTGGTCGAACATTTAGGTCATTTTCGTCCTCCGTAGGCTTATTCTTGTCCAATTAGGATTTTTAAGCAATCTTGTGCATCCAATAAGTTCATTTGTGTCATTGGATGAACATTTAGGTCATTTTCGTCCTCCCTAGGCTTATTCTTGTCCAATTAGGGTTTTTAACCAATCTTGTGCATCCAATATGTGTGTTTGTGTCATTGGATGAACATTTAGGTCATTTTCGTCCTCCCTAGGCTTATTCTTGTCCAATTAGGGTTTTTAACCAATCTTGTGCATCCAATAAGTTCATTTGTGTCATTGGATAAACATTTAGGTCATTTTCGTCCACCCTAGGCTTATTCTTGTCCAATTAGGGTTTTTAACCAATCTTGTGCATCCAATAGGCGTGTTTGTGTTATTGGATGAACATTTAGGTCATTTTCGTCCTCCCTAGGCTTATTCTTGTCCAATTAGGGTTGCTAACCAGTCTTGTGCATCCAATAGGTGTGTTTGCGTCATTGGATGAACATTTAGGTCATTTTCGTCCTCCCTAGGCTTATTCTTGTCCAATTAGGGTTTTTAACCAATCTTGTGCATCCAATAAGTTCATTTGTGTCATTGGATGAACATTTAGGTCATTTTCGTCCTCCCTAGGCTTATTCTTGTCCAATTAGGGTTTTTAACCAATCTTGTGCATCCAATAGGTGTGTTTGTGTCATTGGATGAACATTTAGGTCATTTTCTTCTTCCCTAGGCTTATTCTTTTCCAATTAGGGTTTTTAACCAATCTTGTGCATCCAATAAGTTCATTTGTGTCATTGGATGAACATTTAGGTCATTTTCGTCCTCCCTAGGCTTATTCTTGTCCAATTAGGGTTTTTAACCAATCTTGTGCATCCAATAGGTGTGTTTGTGTCACTGGACGAACATTTAGGTCATTTTCGTCCTCCCTAGGCTTATTCTTGTCCAATTAGGGTTTTTAACCAATCTTGTGCATCCAATAAGTTCATTTGTGTCATTGGATGAACATTTAGGTCATTTTCGTCCTCCCTAGTCTTATTATTGTCCAATTAGGGTTTTTAACCAACCTTGTGCATCCAATAAGTTCATTTGTGTCATTGGTGGAACATTTAGGTCATTTACGTCCTCCCTAGTCTTATTCTTGTCAAATTAGGGTTTTTATGCAATCTTGTGCATCCAATAGGTGTGTTTGTGTCATTGGAGGAACATTTAGGTCATTTTCGTCCTCCCTAGTCTTATTCTTGTCGAATTAGGGTTTTTATGCAATCTTGTGCATCCAATAGGTGTGTTTGTGTTATTGGAGGAACATTTAGGTTATTTTCGTCCTCCCTAGTCTTATTCTTGTCCAATTAGGGTTTTTATGCAATCTTGTGCATCCAATAGGTGTGTTTGTGTCATTGGACGAACATTTAGGTCATTTTCGTCCTCCCTATGCTTATTCTTGTCCAATTAGTGTTTTTAACCAATCTTGTGCATCCAATAAGTTCATTTGTGTCATTGGTTGAATATTTAGGGAATTTTCGTCATCCCTAGGCTTATTCTTGTCTAATTTGGGTTTTTAACCAATCTTGTGCATCCAATATGTGTGTTTGTGTCATTGGATGAATATTTAGGTCATTTTCGTCCTCCCTATGCTTATTCTTGTCCAATTAGGGTTTTTAACCAATCTTGTGCATCCAATAAGTTCATTTGTGTCATTGGATGAACATTTAGGTCATTTTCGTCCTCCGTAGGCTTATTCTTGTCCAATTAGGGTTTTTAACCAATCTTGTGCATCCAATAAGTTCATTTGTGTCATTGGATGAACATTTAGGTCATTTTCGTCCTCCCTAGGCTTATTCTTGTCCAATTAGGGTTTTTAGCCAATCTTGTGCATCGAATGAGTTCATTTGTGTCATTGGATGAACATTTAGGTCATTTTCGTCCTCCATAGTCATATTCTTGTCCAATTAGGGTTTTAAGCAATCTTGGGCATCCAATATGTGTGTTTGTGTCATTGGATGAACATTTAGGTCATTTTCGTCCTCCTTATGCTTGTTCTTGTCCAATTAGGGTTTTTAACCAATCATGTGCATCCAATAAGTTGATTTGTGTCATGGGATGAACATTTAGGTCATTTTCGTCCTCCCTAGGCTTATTCTTGTCCAATTAGGGTTTTTAACCAATCCTGTGCATCCAATAAGTTGATTTGTGTCATTGGATGAACATTTAGGTCATTTTCGTCCTCCCTAGGCTTATTCTTGTCCAATTAGGGTTTTTAACCAATCATGTGCATCCAATAAGTTCATTTGTGTCATTGGATGAACATTTAGGTCATTTTCGTCCTCCCTAGGCTTATTCTTGTCCAATTTGGGTTTTTAACCAATCTTGTGCATCCAATATGTGTGTTTGTGTCATTGGATGAACATTTAGGTCATTTTCGTCCTCCCTATGCTTATTCTTGTCCAATTAGGGTTTTTAACCAATCTTTTGCATCCAATAAGTTCATTTGTGTCATTGGATGAACGTTTAGGTCATTTTCGTCCTCCCTAGGCTTATTCTTGTCCAATTAGGGTTTTTAACCAATCATGTGCATCCAATAAGTTGATTTGTGTCATTGGATGAACATTTAGGTCATTTTCGTCCTCCCTAGGCTTATTCTTGTCCAATTAGGGTTTTTAACCAATCATGTGCATCCAATAAGTTCATTTGTGTCATTGGATGAACATTTAGGTCATTTTCGACCTCCCTAGGCTTATTCTTGTCCAATTTGGGTTTTTAACCAATCTTGTGCATCCAATAAGTTGATTTGTGTCATTGGATGAACATTTAGGTCATTTTCGTCCTCCCTAGGGTTTTTATGCAATCTTGTGCATCCAATATGTGTGTTTGTGTCATTGGATGAACATTTAGGTCATTTTCGTCCTCCCTAGGCTTATTCTTGTCCAATTAGGGTTTTTAACCAATCATGTGCATCCAATAAGTTCATTTGCGTCATTGGATAAACATTTAGGTCATTTTCGTCCTCCCTAGGCTTATTCTTGTCCAATTTGGGTTTTTAACCAATCTTGTGCATCCAATATGTGTGTTTGTGTCATTGGATGAACATTTAGGTCATTTTCGTCCTCCCTATGCTTATTCTTCTCCAATTAGGGTTTTTAACCAATCTTTTGCATCCAATAAGTTCATTTGTGTCATTGGATGAACGTTTAGGTCATTTTCGTCCTCCGTAGGCTTATTCTTGTCCAATTTGTGTTTTTAACCAATCATGTGCATCCAATAAGTTGATTTGTGTCATTGGATGAACATTTAGGTCATTTTCGTCCTCCCTAGGGTTTTTATGCAATCTTGTGCATCCAATATGTGTGTTTGTGTCATTGGATGAACATTTAGGTCATTTTCGTCCTCCCTAGGCTTATTCTTGTCCAATTAGGGTTTTTAACCAATCTTATGCATCCAATAAGTTCATTTGTGTCATTAGACGGACATTTAGGTCATTTTCGTCCTCCCTAGGCTTATTCTTGTCCAATGAGGGTTTTTAACAAATCTTGTGCATCCAATAAGTTCATTTGTGTCATTGGATGAACATTTAGGTCATTTTCGTCCTTCCTAGGCTTATTCTTGTCCAATTTGGGTTTTTAACCAATCATGTGCATCCAATAAGTTGATTTGTGTCATTGGATGAACATTTAGGTCATTTTCGTCCTCCCTAGGCTTATTCTTGTCCAATTAGGGTTTTTAACCAATCATGTGCATCCAATAAGTTCGTTTGTGTCATTGGATGAACATTTAGGTCATTTTCGTCCTCCCTAGGCTTATTCTTTACCAATTTGGGTTTTTAACCAATCTTGTGCATCCAATATGTGTGTTTGTGTCATTGGATGAACATTTAGGTCATTTTCGTCCTCCCTATGCTTATTCTTGTCCAATTAGGGTTTTTAACCAATCTTTTGCATCCAATAAGTTCATTTGTGTCATTGGATGAACGTTTAGGTCATTTTCGTCCTCCCTAGGCTTATTCTTGTCCAATTTGTGTTTTTAACCAATCATGTGCATCCAATAAGTTGATTTGTGTCATTGGATGAACATTTAGGTCATTTTCGTCCTCCCTAGGCTTATTCTTGTCCAATTAGGGTTTTTAGCCAATCTTGTGCATCCAATAAGTTCATTTGTGTCATTGGATGAACATTTAGGTCATTTTCGTCCTCCATAGTCTTATTCTTGTCCAATTAGGGTTTTAAGCAATCTTGGGCATCCAATATGTGTGTTTGTGTCATTGGATGAACATTTAGGTCATTTTCGTCCTCCCTATGCTTGTTCTTGTCCAATTAGGGTTTTTAACCAATCATGTGCATCCAATAAATTGATTTGTGTCATGGGATGAACATCTAGGTCATTTTCGTCCTCCCTAGGCTTATTCTTGTCCAATTAGGGTTTTTAACCAATCATGTGCATCCAATAAGTTGATTTGTGTCATTGGATGAACATTTAGGTCATTTTCGTCCTCCCTAGGCTTATTCTTGTCCAATTAGGGTTTTTAACCAATCATGTGCATCCAATAAGTTGATTTGTGTCATCGGATGAACATTTAGGTCATTTTCGTCCTCCCTAGGCTTATTCTTGTCCAATTAGGGTTTTTAACCAATCTTGTGCATCCAATAAGTTCATTTGTGTCATTGGATGAACATTTAGGTCATTTTCGTCCTCCCTAGTCTTATTCTAGTCGAATTAGGGTTTTTATGCAATCTTGTGCATCCAATAGGTGTGTTTGTGTCATTGGAGGAACATTTAGGTCATTTTCGTCCTCCCTAGTCTTATTCTTGTCCAATTAGGGTTTTTATGCAATCTTGTGCATCCAATAGGTTTGTTTGTGTCATTGGACGAACATTTAGGTCATTTTCGTCGTCCCTAGGCTTATTCTTGTCCAATTAGGGTTTTTATGCAATCTTGTGCATCCAATAGGTGTGTTTGTGTCATTGGAGGAACATTTAGGTCATTTTCGTCCTCCCTAGGCTTATTCTTGTCCAATTAGGGTTTTTAGCCAATCTTGTGCATCCAATAAGTTCATTTGTGTCATTGGAGGAACATTTAGGTCATTTTCGTCCTCCCTAGTCTTATTCTTCTCCAATTAGGGTTTTTATGCAATCTTGTGCATCCAATATGTGTGTTTGTGTCATTGGATGAACATTTAGGTCATTTTCGTCCTCCCTAGGCTTATTCTTGTCCAATTAGGGTTTTAAACCAATCTTGTGCATCCAATAAGTTCATTTGTGTCATTGGATAAACATTTAGGTCATTTTCGTCCTCCCTAGTCTTATTCTTGTCCAATTAGGGTTTTTATGTAATCTTGTGCATCCAATAGGTGTGTTTGTGTCATTGGACCAACATTTAGGTCATTTTCGTCCTCCCTAGGCTTATTCTTGTCCAATTAGGGTTTTTAACCAACCTTGTGCATCCAATAAGTTCATTTGTGTAATTGGTTGAACATTTAGGACATTTTCGTCCTCCCTAGACTTAATCTTGTCCACTTAGAGTTTGTAACCAACCTTGTGCATCCAATAAGTTAATTTGTGTCATTGGAGGAACATTTAGGTCATTTTTGTCCTCCCTAGTCTTATTCTTGTCCAATTAGGGTTTTTATGCAATCTTGGGCATCCAATAGATGTGTTGTGTCATTGGACGAACATTTAAGTCATTTTCGTCCTCCCTAGGCTTATTCTTGTCCAATTAGGGTTTTTAACCAATCTTGTGCATCCAATAGGTGTTTTTGTGTCATTGGAGGAACATTTAGGTCATTTTCGTCCTCCCTAGTCTTATTCTTGTCCAGTTAGGGTTTTTATGCAATATTGTGCATCCAATAGGTGTGTATGTGTCATTGGACGAACATTTAGGTCATTTTCGTCGTCCCTAGCCTTATTCTTGTCCAATTAGGGTTTTTAACCAACCTTGTGCATCCAATAAGTTCATTTGTGTCATTGGATGAACATTTACGTCATTTTCGTCCTCCCTAGGCTTATTCTTGTCCAATTAGGGTTTTTAACCAATCTTGTGCATCCAATAGGTGTGTTTGTGTCATTGGAGGAACATTTAGGTCATTTTCGTCCTCCCTAGTCTTATTCTTGTCCAATTAGGGTTTTTATGCAATCTTGTGCATCCAATAGGTTTGTTTGTGCCATTGGACGAACATTTAGGTCATTTTCGTCGTCCCTAGGCTTATTCTTGTCCAATTAGGGTTTTTATGCAATCTTGTGCATCCAATAGGTGTGTTTGTGTCATTGGAGGAACATTTAGTTTATTTTCGTCCTCCCTAGTCTTATTCTTGTCCAATTATGGTTTTAATGCAATCTTGTGCATCCAATAGGTGTGTTTGTGTCATTGGACGAACATTTAGGTCATTTTCGTCCTCCCTATGCTTATTCTTGTCCAATTAGGGTTTTTAACCAATCTTGTGCATCCAATAAGTTCATTTGTATCATTACACGAACATTTAGGTCATTTTCGTCCTCCCTAGGCTTATCCTTGTGCAATTAGGGTTTTTAACCAATCATGTGCATCCAATAAGTTGATTTGTGTCATTGGATGAACATTTAGGTCATTTTCGTCCTCCCTAGGCTTATTCTTGTCCAATTAGGGTTTTTAACCAATCATGTGCATCCAATAAGTTGGTTTGTGTCATTGGATGAACATTTAGGTCATTTTCGTCCTCCCTAGGCTTATTCTTGTCCAATTTGGGTTTTTAACCAATCTTGTGCATCCAATATGTGTGTTTGTGTCATTGGATGAACATTTAGGTCATTTTCGTCCTCCCTATGCTTATTCTTGTCCAATTAGGGTTTTTAACCAATCTTTTGCATCCAATAAGTTCATTTGTGTCATTGGATGAACATTTAGGTCATTTTCGTCCTCCCTAGGGTTTTTATGCAATCTTGTGCATCCAATATGTGTGTTTGTGTCATTGGATGAACATTTAGGTCATTTTCGTCCTCCCTAGGCTTATTCTTGTCCAATTAGGGTTTTTAACCAATCTTATGCATCCAATAAGTTCATTTGTGTCATTAGACGGACATTTAGGTCATTTTCGTCCTCCCTAGGCTTATTCTTGTCCAATTAGGGTTTTTAACAAATCTTGTGCATCCAATAAGTTCATTTGTGTCATTGGATGAACATTTAGGTCATTTTCGTCCTTCCTAGGCTTATTCTTGTCCAATTTGGGTTTTTAACCAATCATGTGCGTCCAATAAGTTGATTTGTGTCATTGGATGAACATTTAGGTCATTTTCGTCCTCCCTAGGCTTATTCTTGTCCAATTAGGGTTTTTAACCAATCTTGTGCATCCAATAGGTGTGTTTGTGTCATTGGAGGAACATTTAGGTCATTTTCTTCCTCCCTAGTCATATTCTTGTCCAATTAGGGTTTTTATGCAATCTTGTGCATCCAATAGGTGTGTTTGTGTCATTGGACGAACATTTAGGTCATTTTCGTCGTCCCTAGGCTTATTCTTGTCCAATTAGGGATTTTAACCAACATTGTGCATCCAATAAGTTCACTTGTGTCATTGGATGAACATTTAGGTCATTTTCGTCCTCCCTAGGCTTATTCTTGTCCAATTAGGGTTTTTAGCCAATCTTGTGCATCCAATAAGTTCATTTGTGTCATTGGAGGAACATTTAGGTCATTTTCGTCCTCCCTAGGCTTATTCTTGTCCAATTAGGGTTTTTAACCAATCATGTGCAATCAATAAGTTGATTTGTGTCATTGGATGAACATTTAGGTCATTTTTGTCCTCCCTAGGCTTATTCTTGTCCAATTAGGGTTTTTAACCAATCTTGTGCATCCAATAGGTGTGTTTGTGTCATTGGAGGAACATTTAGGTCATTTTCGTCCTCCCTAGTCTTATTCTTGTCCAATTAGGGTTTTTATGCAATCTTGTGCATCCAATAGGTGTGTTTGTGTCATTGGACGAACATTTAGGTCATTTTCGTCGTCCCTAGGCTTATTCTCGCCAATTAGGGTTTTTAACCAACCTTATGCATCCAATAAGTTCCTTTGTGTCATTGAATGAACATTTAGGTCATTTTCGTCCTCACTAGGCTTATTCTTGTCCAATTAGGGTTTTTAGCCAATCTTGTGCATCCAATAAGTTCATTTGTGTCATTAGAGGAACATTTAGGTCATTTTCGTCCTCCCTAGGCTTATTCTTGTCCAATTAGGGTTTTAAACCAATCTTGTGCATCCAATAAGTTCATTTGTGTCATTGGATAAACATTTAGGTCATTTTCGTCCTCCCTAGTCTTATTCTTGTCCAATTAGGGTTTTTATGTAATCTTGTGCATCCAATAGGTGTGTTTGTGTCATTGGACCAACATTTAGGTCATTTTCGTCCTCCCTAGGCTTATTCTTGTCCAATTAGGGTTTTTAACCAACCTTGTGCATCCAATAAGTTCATTTGTGTAATTGGTTGAACATTTAGGACATTTTCGTCCTCCCTAGACTTAATCTTGTCCACTTAGAGTTTGTAACCAACCTTGTGCATCCAATAAGTTAATTTGTGTCATTGGAGGAACATTTAGGTCATTTTTGTCCTCCCTAGTCTTATTCTTGTCCAATTAGGGTTTTTATGCAATCTTGGGCATCCAATAGATGTGTTGTGTCATTGGACGAACATTTAAGTCATTTTCGTCCTCCCTAGGCTTATTCTTGTCCAATTAGGGTTTTTAACCAATCTTGTGCATCCAATAGGTGTTTTTGTGTCATTGGAGGAACATTTAGGTCATTTTCGTCCTCCCTAGTCTTATTCTTGTCCAGTTAGGGTTTTTATGCAATATTGTGCATCCAATAGGTGTGTATGTGTCATTGGACGAACATTTAGGTCATTTTCGTCGTCCCTAGCCTTATTCTTGTCCAATTAGGGTTTTTAACCAACCTTGTGCATCCAATAAGTTCATTTGTGTCATTGGATGAACATTTACGTCATTTTCGTCCTCCCTAGGCTTATTCTTGTCCAATTAGGGTTTTTAACCAATCTTGTGCATCCAATAGGTGTGTTTGTGTCATTGGAGGAACATTTAGGTCATTTTCGTCCTCCCTAGTCTTATTCTTGTCCAATTAGGGTTTTTATGCAATCTTGTGCATCCAATAGGTTTGTTTGTGTCATTGGACGAACATTTAGGTCATTTTCATCGTCCCTAGGCTTATTCTTGTCCAATTAGGGTTTTTATGCAATCTTGTGCATCCAATAGGTGTGTTTGTGTCATTGGAGGAACATTTAGTTTATTTTCGTCCTCCCTAGTCTTATTCTTGTCCAATTAGGGTTTTAATGCAATCTTGTGCATCCAATAGGTGTGTTTGTGTCATTGGACGAACATTTAGGTCATTTTCGTCCTCCCTATGCTTATTCTTGTCCAATTAGGGTTTTTAACCAATCTTGTGCATCCAATAAGTTCATTTGTATCATTACACGAACATTTAGGTCATTTTCGTCCTCCCTAGGCTTATTCTTGTGCAATTAGGGTTTTTAACCAATCATGTGCATCCAATAAGTTGATTTGTGTCATTGGATGAACATTTAGGTCATTTTCGTCCTCCCTAGGCTTATTCTTGTCCAATTAGGGTTTTTAACCAATCATGTGCATCCAATAAGTTGATTTGTGTCATTGGATGAACATTTAGGTCATTTTCGTCCTCCCTTGGCTTATTCTTGTCCAATTAGGGTTTTTAACAAATCTTGTGCATCCAATAGGTGTGTTTGTGTCATTGGAGGAACATTTAGGTCATTTTCGTCCTCCCTAGTCTTATTCTTGTCCAATTAGGGTTTTTATGCAATCTTGTGCATCCAATAGGTGTGTTTGTGTCATTGGACGAACATTTAGGTCATTTTCGTCGTCCCTTGGCTTATTCTCGCCAATTAGGGTTTTTAACCAACCTTGTGCATCCAATAAGTTCATTTGTGTCATTGGATAAACATTTAGGTCATTTTCGTCCTCACTAGGCTTATTCTTGTCCAATTAGGGTTTTTAGCCAATCTTGTGCATCCAATAAGTTCATTTGTGTCATTGGAGGAACATTTAGGTCATTTTCGTCCTCCCTAGGCTTATTCTTGTCCAATTAGGGTTTTAAACCAATCTTGTGCATCCAATAAGTTCATTTGTGTCATTGGATAAACATTTAGGTCATTTTCGTCCTCCGTAGTCTTATTCTAGTCCAATTAGGGTTTTTATGTAATCTTGTGCATCCAATAGGTGTGTTTGTGTCATTGGATGAACATTTAGGTCATTTTCGTCCTCCCTTGGCTTATTCTTGTCCAATTAGGGTTTTTAACAAACCTTGTGCATCCAATAAGTTCATTTGTGTCATTGGTTGAACATTTAGGTCATTTTCGTCCTCCCTAGGCTTATTCTTGTCCAATTAGGGTTTTTAACCAACCTTCTGCATCCAATAAGTTCATTTGTGTCATTGGAGGAACATTTAGGTCATTTTCGTCTTCCCTAGGCTTATTCTTGTCCAATTAGGGTTTTTATGCAATCTTGTGCATCCAATAGGTGTGTTTGTGTCATTGGACGAACATTTAGGTCATTTTCGTCCTCCCTATGCTTATTCTTGTCCAATTAGGGTTTTTAACCAATCATGTGCATCCAATAAGTTGATTTGTGTCATTGGATGAACATTTAGGTCATTTTCGTCCTCCCTAGGCTTATTCTTGTCCAATTAGGGTTTTTAGCCAATCTTGTGCATCGAATGAGTTCATTTGTGTCATTGGATGAACATTTAGGTCATTTTCGTCCTCCATAGTCATATTCTTGTCCAATTAGGGTTTTAAGCAATCTTGGGCATCCAATATATGTGTTTGTGTCATTGGATGAACATTTAGGTCATTTTCGTCCTCCTTATGCTTGTTCTTGTCCAATTAGGGTTTTTAACCAATCATGTGCATCCAATAAGTTGATTTGTGTCATTGGATGAACATTTAGGTCATTTTCGTCCTCCCTAGGCTTATTCTTGTCCAATTAGGGTTTTTAACCAATCATGTGCATCCAATAAGTTCATTTGTGTCATTGGATGAACATTTAGGTCATTTTCGTCCTCCCTAGGCTTATTCTTGTCCAATTTGGGTTTTTAACCAATCTTGTGCATCCAATATGTGTGTTTGTGTCATTGGATGAACATTTAGGTCATTTTCGTCCTCCCTATGCTTATTCTTGTCCAATTAGGGTTTTTAACCAATCTTTTGCATCCAATAAGTTCATTTGTGTCATTGGATGAACGTTTAGGTCATTTTCGTCCTCCCTAGGCTTATTCTTGTCCAATTAGGGTTTTTAACCAATCATGTGCATCCAATAAGTTGATTTGTGTCATTGGATGAACATTTAGGTCATTTTCGTCCTCCCTAGGCTTATTCTTGTCCAATTAGGGTTTTTAACCAATCATGTGCATCCAATAAGTTCATTTGTGTCATTGGAGGAACATTTAGGCCATTTTCGTCCTCCCTAGGCTTATTCTTGTCCAATTTGGGTTTTTAACCAATCATGTGCATCCAATAAGTTGATTTGTGTCATTGGATGAACATTTAGGTCATTTTCGTCCTCCCTAGGCTTATTCTTGTCCAATTAGGGTTTTTAACCAATCTTGTGCATCCAATAAGTTCATTTGTGTCATTGGATGAACATTTAGGTCATTTTCGTCCTCCCTAGGCTTATTCTTGTCCAATTATGGTTTTTAACCAATCTTCTGCATCCAATAAGTTCATTTGTGTCATTGGATGAACATTTAGGTCATTTTCATCCTCCCTAGGCTTATTCTTGTCCAATTAGGGTTTTTAGCCAATCTTGTGCATCCAATAAGTTCATTTGTGTCATTGGAGGAACATTTAGGTCATTTTCGTCCTCCCTAGTCTTATTCTTCTCCAATTAGGGTTTTTATGCAATCTTGTGCATCCAATATGTGTGTTTGTGTCATTGGATGAACATTTAGGTCATTTTCGTCCTCCCTAGGCTTATTCTTGTCCAATTAGGGTTTTAAACCAATCTTGTGCATCCAATAAGTTCATTTGTGTCATTGGATAAACATTTAGGTCATTTTCGTCCTCCCTAGTCTTATTCTTGTCCAATTAGGGTTTTTATGTAATCTTGTGCATCCAATAGGTGTGTTTGTGTCATTGGACCAACATTTAGGTCATTTTCGTCCTCCCTAGGCTTATTCTTGTCCAATTAGGGTTTTTAACCAACCTTGTGCATCCAATAAGTTCATTTGTGTAATTGGTTGAACATTTAGGACATTTTCGTCCTCCCTAGACTTAATCTTGTCCACTTAGAGTTTGTAACCAACCTTGTGCATCCAATAAGTTAATTTGTGTCATTGGAGGAACATTTAGGTCATTTTTGTCCTCCCTAGTCTTATTCTTGTCCAATTAGGGTTTTTATGCAATCTTGTGCATCCAATAGATGTGTTGTGTCATTGGACGAACATTTAGGTCATTTTCGTCCTCCCTAGGCTTATTCTTGTCCAATTAGGGTTTTTAACCAATCTTGTGCATCCAATAGGTGTGTTTGTGTCATTGGACCAACATTTAGGTCATTTTCGTCCTCCCTAGGCTTATTCTTGTCCAATTAGGGTTTTTAACCAACCTTGTGCATCCAATAAGTTCATTTGTGTAATTGGTTGAACATTTAGGACATTTTCGTCCTCCCTAGACTTAATCTTGTCCACTTAGAGTTTGTAACCAACCTTGTGCATCCAATAAGTTAATTTGTGTCATTGGAGGAACATTTAGGTCATTTTTGTCCTCCCTAGTCTTATTCTTGTCCAATTAGGGTTTTTATGCAATCTTGTGCATCCAATAGATGTGTTGTGTCATTGGACGAACATTTAGGTCATTTTCGTCCTCCCTAGGCTTATTCTTGTCCAATTAGGGTTTTTAACCAATCTTGTGCATCCAATAGGTGTTTTTGTGTCATTGGAGGAACATTTAGGTCATTTTCGTCGTCCCTAGTCTTATTCTTGTCCAGTTAGGGTTTTTATGCAATATTGTGCATCCAATAGATGTGTATGTGTCATTGGACGAACATTTAGGTCATTTTCGTCGTCCCTAGCCTTATTCTTGTCCAATTAGGGTTTTTAACCAACCTTGTGCATCCAATAAGTTCATTTGTGTCATTGGATGAACATTTACGTCATTTTCGTCCTCCCTAGGCTTATTCTTGTCCAATTAGGGTTTTTAACCAATCTTGTGCATCCAATAGGTGTGTTTGTGTCATTGGAGGAACATTTAGGTCATTTTCGTCCTCCCTAGTCTTATTCTTGTCCAATTAGGGTTTTTATGCAATCTTGTGCATCCAATAGGTTTGTTTGTGCCATTGGACGAACATTTAGGTCATTTTCGTCGTCCCTAGGCTTATTCTTGTCCAATTAGGGTTTTTATGCAATCTTGTGCATCCAATAGGTGTGTTTGTGTCATTGGAGGAACATTTAGTTTATTTTCGTCCTCCCTAGTCTTATTCTTGTCCAATTATGGTTTTAATGCAATCTTGTGCATCCAATAGGTGTGTTTGTGTCATTGGACGAACATTTAGGTCATTTTCGTCCTCCCTATGCTTATTCTTGTCCAATTAGGGTTTTTAACCAATCTTGTGCATCCAATAAGTTCATTTGTATCATTACACGAACATTTAGGTCATTTTCGTCCTCCCTAGGCTTATCCTTGTGCAATTAGGGTTTTTAACCAATCATGTGCATCCAATAAGTTGATTTGTGTCATTGGATGAACATTTAGGTCATTTTCGTCCTCCCTAGGCTTATTCTTGTCCAATTAGGGTTTTTAACCAATCATGTGCATCCAATAAGTTCATTTGTGTCATTGGATGAACATTTAGGTCATTTTCGTCCTCCATAGTCTTATTCTTGTCCAATTAGGGTTTTAAGCAATCTTGGGCATCCAATATGTGTGTTTGTGTCATTGGATGAACATTTAGGTCATTTTCGTCCTCCCTATGCTTGTTCTTGTCCAATTAGGGTTTTTAACCAATCATGTGCATCCAATAAATTGATTTGTGTCATGGGATGAACATCTAGGTCATTTTCGTCCTCCCTAGGCTTATTCTTGTCCAATTAGGGTTTTTAACCAATCATGTGCATCCAATAAGTTGATTTGTGTCATTGGATGAACATTTAGGTCATTTTCGTCCTCCCTAGGCTTATTCTTGTCCAATTAGGGTTTTTAACCAATCTTGTGAATCCAATAAGTTCATTTGTGTCATTGGATGAACATTTAGGTCATTTTCGTCCTCCCTAGACTTATTCTTGTCCAATTAGGGTTTTAAGCATTCTTGTGCAATCAATGTGTGTGTTTGTGTTATTGGATGCAAATTTAGGTCAATTTCGTCCTCCCTAGGCTTATTCTTGTCCAATTAGGGTTTCTAACGAATCTTGTGCATCCAATAGGTGTGTTTGTGTCATTGGATGAACATTTAGGTCATTTTCGTCCTCCCTAGGCTTATTCTTGTCCAATTAAGGTTTTTAACCAATCTTGTGCATCCAATAAGTTCATTTGTGTCATTTGATGAACATTTAGGTCATTTTCGTCCTACCTAGGCTTATTCTTATCCAATTAGGGTTTTTAGCCAATCTTGTGTATCCAATAAGTTCATTTGTGTCATTGGAGGAACATTTAGGTCATTTTCGTCCTCCCTAGTCTTATTCTTGTCCAATTAGGGTTTTTATGCAATCTTGTGCATCCAATAGGTGTGTTTGTGTCATTGGATGAACCTTTAGGTCATTTTCGTCCTCCCTAGGCTTATTCTTGTCCAATTAGGGTTTTTAGCCAATCTTGTGCATCCAATAAGTTCATTTGTGTCATTGGAGGAACATTTAGGTCATTTTCGTCCTCCCTAGTCTTATTCTTCTCCAATTAGGGTTTTTATGCAATCTTGTGCATCCAATATGTGTGTTTGTGTCATTGGATGAACATTTAGGTCATTTTCGTCCTCCCTAGGCTTATTCTTGTCCAATTAGGGTTTTAAACCAATCTTGTGCATCCAATAAGTTCATTTGTGTCATTGGATAAACATTTAGGTCATTTTCGTCCTCCCTAGTCTTATTCTTGTCCAATTAGGGTTTTTATGTAATCTTGTGCATCCAATAGGTGTGTTTGTGTCATTGGACCAACATTTAGGTCATTTTCGTCCTCCCTAGGCTTATTCTTGTCCAATTAGGGTTTTTAACCAACCTTGTGCATCCAATAAGTTCATTTGTGTAATTGGTTGAACATTTAGGACATTTTCGTCCTCCCTAGACTTAATCTTGTCCACTTAGAGTTTGTAACCAACCTTGTGCATCCAATAAGTTAATTTGTGTCATTGGAGGAACATTTAGGTCATTTTTGTCCTCCCTAGTCTTATTCTTGTCCAATTAGGGTTTTTATGCAATCTTGTGCATCCAATAGATGTGTTGTGTCATTGGACGAACATTTAGGTCATTTTCGTCCTCCCTAGGCTTATTCTTGTCCAATTAGGGTTTTTAACCAATCTTGTGCATCCAATAGGTGTTTTTGTGTCATTGGAGGAACATTTAGGTCATTTTCGTCCTCCCTAGTCTTATTCTTGTCCAGTTAGGGTTTTTATGCAATATTGTGCATCCAATAGGTGTGTATGTGTCATTGGACGAACATTTAGGTCATTTTCGTCGTCCCTAGCCTTATTCTTGTCCAATTAGGGTTTTTAACCAACCTTGTGCATCCAATAAGTTCATTTGTGTCATTGGATGAACATTTACGTCATTTTCGTCCTCCCTAGGCTTATTCTTGTCCAATTAGGGTTTTTAACCAATCTTGTGCATCCAATAGGTGTGTTTGTGTCATTGGAGGAACATTTAGGTCATTTTCGTCCTCCCTAGTCTTATTCTTGTCCAATTAGGGTTTTTATCCAATCTTGTGCATCCAATAGGTTTGTTTGTGTCATTGGACGAACATTTAGGTCATTTTCGTCGTCCCTAGGCTTATTCTTGTCCAATTAGGGTTTTTATGCAATCTTGTGCATCCAATAGGTGTGTTTGTGTCATTGGAGGAACATTTAGTTTATTTTCGTCCTCCCTAGTCTTATTCTTGTCCAATTAGGGTTTTTATGCAATCTTGTGCATCCAATAGGTGTGTTTGTGTCATTGGACGAACATTTAGGTCATTTTCGTCCTCCCTATGCTTATTCTTGTCCAATTAGTGTTTTTAACCAATCTTGTACATCCAATAAGTTCATTTGTGTCATTGGTTGAATATTTAGGTAATTTTCGTCATCCCTAGGCTTATTCTTGTCTAATTTGGGTTTTTAACCAATCTTGTGCATCCAATATGTGTGTTTGTGTCATTGGATGAACATTTAGGTCATTTTCGTCCTCCCTATGCTTATTCTTGTCCAATTAGGGTTTTTAACCAATCTTGTGCATCCAATAAGTTCATTTGTGTCATTGGATGAACATTTAGGTCATTTTCGTCCTCCGTAGGCTTATTCTTGTCCAATTAGGGTTTTTAACCAATCTTGTGCATCCAATAAGTTCATTTGTGTCATTGGATGAACATTTAGGTCATTTTCGTCCTCCCTAGGCTTATTCTTGTCCAATTAGGGTTTTTAGCCAATCTTGTGCATCGAATGAGTTCATTTGTGTCATTGGATGAACATTTAGGTCATTTTTGTCCTCCATAGTCTTATTCTTGTCCAATTAGGGTTTTAAGCAATCTTGGGCATCCAATATGTGTGTTTGTGTCATTGGATGAACATTTAGGTCATTTTCGTCCTCCCTATGCTTGTTCTTGTCCAATTAGGGTTTTTAACCAATCATGTGCATCCAATAAGTTGATTTGTGTCATGGGATGAACATTTAGGTCATTTTCGTCCTCCCTAGGCTTATTCTTGTCCAATTAGCGTTTTTAACCAATCATGTGCATCCAATAAGTTGATTTGTGTCATTGGATGAACATTTAGGTCATTTTCGTCCTCCCTAGGCTTATTCTTGTCCATTTAGGGTTTTTAACCAATCATGTGCATCCAATAAGTTCATTTGTGTCATTGGATGAACATTTAGGTCATTTTCGTCCTCCCTAGGCTTATTCTTGTCCAATTTGGGTTTTTAACCAATCTTGTGCATCCAATATGTGTGTTTGTGTCATTGGATGAACATTTAGGTCATTTTCGTCCTCCCTATGCTTATTCTTGTCCAATTAGGGTTTTTAACCAATCATGTGCATCCAATAAGTTGATTTGTGTCATGGGATGAACATTTAGGTCATTTTCGTCCTCCCTAGGCTTATTCTTGTCCAATTAGGGTTTTTAACCAATCATGTGCATCCAATTAGTTGATTTGTGTCATTGGATGAACATTTAGGTCATTTTCGTCCTCCCTAGGCTTATTCTTGTCCAATTAGGGTTTTTAACCAATCATGTGCATCCAATAAGTTCATTTGTGTCATTGGATGAACATTTAGGTCATTTTCGTCCTCCCTAGGCTTATTCTTGTCCAATTTGGGTTTTTAACCAATCTTGTGCATCCAATATGTGTGTTTGTGTCATTGGATGAACATTTAGGTCATTTTCGTCCTCCCTATGCTTATTCTTGTCCAATTAGGGTTTTTAACCAATCGTTTGCATCCAATAAGTTCATTTGTGTCATTGGATGAACGTTTAGGTCATTTTCGTCCTCCCTAGGCTTATTCTTGTCCAATTTGTGTTTTTAACCAATCATGTGCATCCAATAAGTTGATTTGTGTCATTGGATGAACATTTAGGTCATTTTCGTCCTCCCTAGGGTTTTTATGCAATCTTGTGCATCCAATATGTGTGTTTGTGTCATTGGATGAACATTTAGGTCATTTTCGTCCTCCCTAGGCTTATTCTTGTCCAATTAGGGTTTTTAACCAATCATGTGCATCCAATAAGTTCATTTGCGTCATTGGATAAACATTTAGGTCATTTTCGTCCTCCCTAGGCTTATTCTTGTCCAATTTGGGTTTTTAACCAATCTTGTGCATCCAATATGTGTGTTTGTGTCATTGGATGAACATTTAGGTCATTTTCGTCCTCCCTATGCTTATTCTTCTCCAATTAGGGTTTTTAACCAATCTTTTGCATCCAATAAGTTCATTTGTGTCATTGGATGAACGTTTAGGTCATTTTCGTCCTCCGTAGGCTTATTCTTGTCCAATTTGTGTTTTTAACCAATCATGTGCATCCAATAAGTTGATTTGTGTCATTGGATGAACATTTAGGTCATTTTCGTCCTCCCTAGGGTTTTTATGCAATCTTGTGCATCCAATATGTGTGTTTGTGTCATTGGATGAACATTTAGGTCATTTTCGTCCTCCCTAGGCTTATTCTTGTCCAATTAGGGTTTTTAACCAATCTTATGCATCCAATAAGTTCATTTGTGTCATTAGACGGACATTTAGGTCATTTTCGTCCTCCCTAGGCTTATTCTTGTCCAATGAGGGTTTTTAACAAATCTTGTGCATCCAATAAGTTCATTTGTGTCATTGGATGAACATTTAGGTCATTTTCGTCCTTCCTAGGCTTATTCTTGTCCAATTTGGGTTTTTAACCAATCATGTGCATCCAATAAGTTGATTTGTGTCATTGGATGAACATTTAGGTCATTTTCGTCCTCCCTAGGGTTTTTATGCAATCTTGTGCATCCAATATGTGTGTTTGTGTCATTGGATGAACATTTAGGTCATTTTCGTCCTCCCTAGGCTTATTCTTGTCCAATTAGGGTTTTTAACCAATCTTATGCATCCAATAAGTTCATTTGTGTCATTAGACGGACATTTAGGTCATTTTCGTCCTCCCTAGGCTTATTCTTGTCCAATTAGGGTTTTTAACAAATCTTGTGCATCCAATAAGTTCATTTGTGTCATTGGATGAACATTTAGGTCATTTTCGTCCTTCCTAGGCTTATTCTTGTCCAATTTGGGTTTTTAACCAATCATGTGCATCCAATAAGTTGATTTGTGTCATTGGATGAACATTTAGGTCATTTTCGTCCTCCCTAGGCTTATTCTTGTCCAATTAGTGTTTTTAACCAATCTTGTTCATCCAATAAGTTCATTTGTGTCATTGGTTGAATATTTAGGTAATTTTCGTCCTCCCTAGGCTTATTCTTGTCTAATTTGGGTTTTTAACAAATCTTGTGAATCCAATATGTGTGTTTGTGTCATTGGATGAACATTTAGGTCATTTTCGTCCTCCCTATGCTTATTCTTCTCCAATTAGGGTTTTTAACAAATCTTGTGCATCCAATAAGTTCATTTGTGTCATTGGATGAACATTTAGGTCATTTTCGTCCTCCGTAGGCTTATTCTTGTCCAATTAGGGTTTTTAACCAATCTTGTGCGTCCAATAAGTTCATTTGTGTCATTGGATGAACATTTAGGTCATTTTCGTCCTCCCTAGGCTTATTCTTGTCCAATTAGGGTTTTTAGCCAATCTTGTGCATCGAATGAGTTCATTTGTGTCATTGGATGAACATTTAGGTCATTTTCGTCCTCCATAGTCTTATTCTTGTCCAATTAGGGTTTTAAGCAATCTTGGGCATCCAATATGTGTGTTTGTGTCATTGGATGAACATTTAGGTCATTTTCGTCCTCCCTATGCTTGTTCTTGTCCAATTAGGGTTTTTAACCAATCATGTGCATCCAATAAGTTGATTTGTGTCATGGGATGAACATTTAGGTCATTTTCGTCCTCCCAAGGCTTATTCTTGTCCAATTAGGGTTTTTAACCAATCATGTGCATCCAATAAGTTGATTTGTGTCATTGGATGAACATTTAGGTCATTTTCGTCCTCCCTAGGCTTATTCTTGTCCAATTAGGGTTTTTAGCCAATCTTGTGCATCGAATAAGTTCATTTGTGTCATTGGATGAACATTTAGGTCATTTTCGTCCTCCATAGTCTTATTCTTGTCCAATTAGGGTTTTAAGCAATCTTGGGCATCCAATATGTGTGTTTGTGTCATTGGATGAACATTTAGGTCATTTTCGTCCTCCCTATGCTTGTTCTTGTCCAATTAGGGTTTTTAACCAATCATGTGCATCCAATAAATTGATTTGTGTCATGGGATTAACATCTAGGTCATTTTCGTCCTCCCTAGGCTTATTCTTGTCCAATTAGGGTTTTTAACCAATCATGTGCATCCAATAAGTTGATTTGTGTCATTGGATGAACATTTAGGTCATTTTCGTCCTCCCTAGGCTTATTCTTGTCCAATTAGGGTTTTTAACCAATCATGTGCATCCAATAAGTTCATTTGTGTCATTGGATGAACATTTAGGTCATTTTCGACCTCCCTAGGCTTATTCTTGTCCAATTTGGGTTTTTAACCAATCTTGTGCATCCAATAAGTTGATTTGTGTCATTGGATGAACATTTAGGTCATTTTCGTCCTCCCTAGGGTTTTTATGCAATCTTGTGCATCCAATATGTGTGTTTGTGTCATTGGATGAACATTTAGGTCATTTTCGTCCTCCCTAGGCTTATTCTTGTCCAATTAGGGTTTTTAACCAATCATGTGCATCCAATAAGTTCATTTGTGTCATTGGATGAACATTTAGGTCATTTTCGTCCTCCCTAGGCTTATTCTTGTCCAATTAGGGTTTTTAACCAATCATGTGCATCCAATAAGTTGATTTGTGTCATTGGATGAACATTTAGGTCATTTTCGTCCTCCCTAGGCTTATTCTTGTCCAATTAGGGTTTTTAACCAATCATGTGCATCCAATAAGTTCATTTGTGTCATTGGATGAACATTTAGGTCATTTTCGTCCTCCCTAGGCTTATTCTTGTCCAATTTGGGTTTTTAACCAATCTTGTGCATCCAATAAGTTGATTTGTGTCATTGGATGAACATTTAGGTCATTTTCGTCCTCCCTAGGCTTATTCTTGTCCAATTAGGGTTTTTAACCAATCTTGTGCATCCAATAGGTGTATTTGTGTCATTGGATGAACATTTAGGTCATTTTCGTCCTCCATGGGCTTATTCTTGTCCAATTAGGGTTTTTAAGCAATCTTGTGCATCCAATAAAATCATTTGTGTCATTGGATGAACATTTAGGTCATTTTCGTCCTCCCTAGGCTTATTCTTGTCCAATTAGGGTTTTTAACCAATCTTGTGCATCCAATAAGTTCATTTGTGTCATTGGATGAACATTTAGGTCATTTTCGTCCTCCCTAGGCTTATTCTTGTCCAATTAGGGTTTCTAACCAATCTTGTGCATCCAATAAGTTCATTTGTGTCATTGGATGAACATTTAGGTCATTTTCGTCCTCCCAAGGCTTATTCTTGTCCAATTAGGATTTTTAACCAATCTTGTGCATCCAATAAGTTCATTTGTGTCATTGGATGAACATTTAGGTCATTTTCGTCCTCCCTAGGCTTATTCTTGTCCAATTAGGGTTTTTATGCAATCTTGTGCATCCAATAGGTGAGTTTGTGTCATTGGATGAACATTTAGGTCATTTTCGTCCTCCCTAGGCTTATTCTTGTCCAATTAGGGTTTTTAACCAATCTTGTGCATCCAATAAGTTCATTTGTGTCATTGGATGAACATTTAGGTCATTTTCGTCTTCTCTAGGCTTATTCTTGTCCAATTAGGGTTTTTAACCAATCTTGTGCATCCAATAGGTGTGTTTGTGTTATAGGAGGAACATTTAGGTCATTTTCGTCCTCCCTAGTCTTATTCTTGTCCAATTAGGGTTTTTATGCAATCTTGTGCATCCAATAGGTGTGTTTGTGTCATTGGACGAACATTTAGGTCATTTTCGTCGTCCTTAGGCTTATTCTTGTCCAATTAGGGTTTTTAACCAACCTTGTGCATCCAATAAGTTCATTTGTGTCATTGGATGAACATTTAGGTCATTTTCGTCCTCCCTAGACTTATTCTTGTCCAATTAGGGTTTTTATGCAATCTTGTGCATCCAATAGGTGTGTTTGTGTCATTGGAGGAACATTTAGGTCATTTTCGTCCTCCCTAGGCTTATTCTTGTCCAATTAGGGTTTTTATACAATCTTGTGCATCCAATAGGTGTGTTTGTGTCATTGGATGAACATTTAGGTCATTTTCGTCCTCCCTAGGCTTATTCTTGTCCAATTAGGGTTTTTAACCAATCTTGTGCATCCAATAAGTTCATTTGTGTCATTGGATGAACATTTAGGTCATTTTCGTCCTCCCTAGGCTTATTCTTGTCCAATTAGGGTTTTCAACCCATCTTGTGCATCCAATAAGTTCATTTGTGTCATTGGATGAACATTTAGGTCATTTTCGTCCTCCCTAGGCTTATTCTTGTCCAATTAGGGTTTTTAACCAATCTTGTGCATCCAATAAGTTCATTTGTGTCATTGGATGAACATTTAGGTCATTTTCGTCCTCCCTAGGCTTATTCTTGTCCAATTAGGGTTTTTAACCAATCTTGTGCATCCAATAAGTTCATTTGTGTCATTGGATGAACATTTAGGTCATTTTCGTCCTCCCTATGCTTATTCTTGTCCAATTAGGGTTTTTAACCAACCTTGTGCATCCAATTAGTTCATTTGTGTCATTAGAGGAACATTTAGGTTATTTTCGTCCTCCCTAGTCTTATTCTTGTCCAATTAGGGTTTTTATGCAATCTTGTGCATCCAATAGGTGTGTTTGTGTCATTGGAGGAACATTTAGGTCATTTTCGTCCTCCCTAGGCTTATTCTTGTCCAAGTAGGGTTTTTAACCAATCTTGTGCATCCAATAAGTTCATTTGTGTCATTGGATGAACATTTAGGTCATTTTCGTCCTCCCTAGGCTTATTCTTGTCCAATTAGGGTTTCTAACCAATCTTGTGCATCCAATAAGTTCATTTGTGTCATTGGATGAACATTTAGGTCATTTTCGTCATCCCTAGGCTTATTCTTGACCAATTAGGGTTTTTAACCAATCTTGTGCATCCAATAGGTGTGTTTGTGTCATTGGATGAACATTTAGGTCATTTTCGTCCCCCCTAGGCTTATTCTTGTCCAATTAGGGTTTCTAACCAATCTTGTGCATCCAATAGGTGTATTTGTGTCATTGGATGAACATTTAGGTCATTTTCGTCCTCCCTAGGATTATTCTTGTCTAATTAGGGTTTTTAAGCAATCTTGTGCATCCAGTAAGTTCATTTGTGTCATTGGATGAACATTTAGGTCATTTTCGTCCTCCCTAGGCTTATTCTTGTCCAATTAGGGTTTTTAAGCAATCTTGTGCATCCAATAGGTGTGTTTGTGTCATTGGATGAACATTTAGGTCATTTTCGTCCTCCCTAGGCTTATTCTTGTCCAATTAGGGTTTTTAACCAATCTTGTGCATCCAATAAGTTCATTTGTGTCATTGGATGAACATTTAGGTCATTTTGATCCTCCCTAGGCTTATTCTTGTCCAATTAGGGTTTCTAACCAATCTTGTGCATCCAATAAGTTCATTTGTGTCATTGGATTAACATTTAGGTCATTTTCGTCCTCCCTAGGCTTATTCTTGTCCAATTAGGGTTTCTAACCCATCTAGTGCATCCAATAGGTGTGTTTGTGTCATTGGATGAACATTTAGGTCATTTTCGTCCTCCCTAGGCTTATTCTTGTCCAATTAGGGTTTTTAACCAATCTTGTGCATCCAATAAGTTCATTTGTGTCATTGGATGAACATTTAGGTCATTTTCGTCATCCCTAGGCTTATTCTTGTCCAATTAGGGTTTCTAACCAATCTTGTGCATCCAATAGGTGTGTTTAGTCATTTGATGAACATTTAGGTCATTTTCGTCCTCCCTAGGATTATTCTTGTCCAATTAGTGTTTTTAACCAATCTTGTGCATCCAATAAGTTCATTTGTGTCATTGGATTAACATTTAGGTCATTTTCGTCCTCCCTAGGCTTATTCTTGTCCAATTAGGGTTTCTAACCAATCTAGTGCATCTAATAGGTGTGTTTGTGTCATTGGATGAACATTTAGGTCATTTTCGTCCTCCCTAGGCTTATTCTTGTCCAATTAGGGTTTTTAACCAATCTTGTGCATCCAATAAGTTCATTTGTGTCATTGGATGAACATTTAGGTCATTTTCGTCCTCCCTAGGCTTATTCTTGTCAAATAAGGGTTTTTAACCAATCTTGTGCATCCAATAGGTGTGTTTGTGTCATTGGGTGAACATTTAGGTCATTTTCGTCCTCCCTAGGCTTATTCTTGTCCAATTAGGGTTTCTAACCAATCTTGTGCATCCAATAGGTGTGTTTAGTCATTTGATGAACATTTAGGTCATTTTCATCCTCCCTAGGCTTATTCTTGTCCAATTAGGGTTTTTAACCAATCTTGTGCATCCAATAAGTTCATTTGTGTCATTGGATTAACAATTAGGTCATTTTCGTCCTCCCTAGGCTTATTCTTGTCCAATTAGGGTTTTTAACCAATCTTGTGCATCCAATAAGTTCATTTGTGTCATTGGATGATCAATTAGGTCATTTTCGTCCTCCCTAGGCCTATTCTTGTCCAACTAGGGTTTTAAACCAATCTTGTGCATCCAATAGGTGTGTTTGTGTCATTGGATGATCAATTAGGTCATTTTCGTCCTCCCTAGGCTAATTCTTGTCCAATTAGGGTTTTTAACCAATCTTGTGCATCCAATAGGTGTGTTTGTGTCATTGGATGATCAATTAGGTCATTTTCGTCCTCCCTAGGCTAATTCTTGTCCAATTAGGGTTTTTAACCAATCTTGTGCATCCAATAATGTGTTTGTGTCATTGGATGATCAATTGGGTCATTTTCGTCCTCCCTAGGCATATTCTTGTCCAATTAGGGGTTTTAACCAATCTTGTGCATCCAATAGGTGTGTTTGTGGCAATGGATGATCAATTAGGTCATTTTCGTCCTCCCTAGGCTTATTCTTGTCCAATTAGGATTTTTAACCAATCTTGTGTATCCAATAGGTGTGTTGGTGTCATTGGATGATCAATTTGGTCATTTTCGTCCTCCCTAGGCTAATTCTTGTCCAATTAGGGTTTTTAACCAATCTTGTGCATCCAATAGGTGTGTTTGTGTCATTGGATGATCAATTAGGTCATTTTCGTCCTCCCTAGGCATATTCTTGTACAATTAGGGTTTTTAACCAATCTTGTGCATCCAATAGGTGTGTTTGTGGCAATCGATGATCAATTAGGACATTTTTGTCCTCCCTAGGCTTATTCTTGTCCAATTAGGGTTTTTAACCAATCTTGTGTATCCAATAGGTGTGTTTGTGTCATTGGATGATCAATTACATCATTTTCGTCCTCGCTAGGCTTATTCTTGTCCAATTAGAATTTTTAACCAATCTTGTGCATCCAATAACTTTGTTTGTGTCATTGAATTAATATTTAGGTCATTTTCGTCCTCCCTAAGCATATTCTTGTCCAATTAGGGTTTTTAACCAATCTTGTGCATCCAATAGGTGTGTTTGTGTCATTGGATGATCAATTAGGTCATTTTCGTCCTCCCTAGGCTAATTCTTGTCCAATTAGGGTTTTTAACCAATCTTGTGCATCCAATAGGTGTGTTTGTGTCATTGGATGATCAATTAGGTCATTTTCGTCCTCCCTAGGCTTATTCTTGTCCAATTAGGGTTTTTAACCAATCTTGTGCATCCAATAAGTTCATTTGTGTCATTGGAGGAACATTTAGCTCATTTTCGTCCTCCCTAGTCTTATTCTTGTCCAATTAGGGTTTTTATGCAATCTTGTGCATCTAATAGGTGTTGGTACCAGTAACCTCTGTTAAATGAAAATTATGCGGAAGATTATCTATTTTTAGAGATATGCGCAGCAGTTTAACAAATCGTACATTTATTAAACACAGCATCAGAATAAGGTCCCAAAACTACAATACAAATGAATGCACAAAGTATATGGATCAAAGAATATATTGAGAGATGCACCAGTTACGGTTATTGTTCAAGATATTGATTCACTTACAATCATGCTGGAAACAGTCTTTCATGTAGTATCAAAGTATGCAGAAAGATATTCAAGCACTCAATCAATATCAGACAAAGACACACTGCAGAAATTAAAAAAGAGATAAGGGTAAGAAAGATTGTACGCAGTGATTTATACTGGTTCAGCCGTTGTTGAATGACCTACATCCAGTCCCAAGATCAACTCCAATCTTGGCCTTTCCAATAGAATATCTCAGAATCCGTTTACAAATGTTCTAGCTCCTCGCCTATCAATCTAAAACGATTCTTTCTATTCTATTCTTATCTCCCTGAATCCCAGAGTTTATCTCCCATAAACTCTTCCAAGATTACAGTCAAGTTTCTTCTTGATGAGACCTCTCAATCACAGAAGATAACTACCAGTTAAGACTGGATTTCTCAATGTTATTTGTTTTAAGAATTTGTTTACAGATGTATCTAATCAGAAATTACACAGAAATTTCTTCAACAGTTTTCTTCTCTAAAGTTGTTTCTCCAGCAATCTTTCTCAGTTCTTGTGGATCATGAAAGATGAATCTTCATAACTGAAAAAGTAATGTTCAAAGTTATTTCACAGTGAGAAACAAAGATGTCAGAAAGTTATGTGTATGTTGTTGTGTATCTTGAGAAGATACTGAAAAACAGTTTATATAGTTTCAGGAAAAACAACATATGAATCGATTTATCCAATCGATTCATTAAACTCATAATGCTGGTTAATCGATTTCTTCAATCGATTTCGCGAGTCTTGTTTTTCTTGAATCTTGAAACTGTACATACTAATCGATTTGCTCAATCGATTATTTTAAGTAGTTCTTCAAACTTTGATGACAGTATATGATTAAATCGATTTGCAGAATCGACTTGATGTGTTTTGTTCAAACAACGAGATCAAAACCATCGATGTGCTTAATCGATTTAACCATTCAGTCATCTCTGTTTATAAAACTTTTATGTCAATCGATTGTGCCAATCGATTGTGGATCTTAAGTCTGAAGTACTTTTCATCAGTTGGGTTATTCAATCGATTTACCAAGTCGATTGATACCAACTTTTATTACACAGATGTATATAAACAGATTGTAGTAATCGATTGTGTATGTTCCAGGCCTGAGTTATTTTGAGACTTGTTTTAGTGAATCGATTGGCCTAATCGATTTAGTAAACAGGTTTGGCTCTGGGACATTACCAATCGATTGTTTCAATCGGTGTAGACAAAAACACAATTAAAGAAGTGATTATTTCAATCGATTTTCCAAATCGATTGCCTGCAAAACGTGCTACTGACTTGCACATTTTAATTTCAGTAAGAATGTCAATCGATTTGTCTAATCGATTTAAACAATCAGTTTAGTCTTGGTGATTCACTCAATCGATGTGCCTAATCGATTTGTGGCAAACTGGCTCTCTGACTTGTACAATTTATTTTCCAATATGTGTACCAATCGATTTGGAGAATCGATTGATAGCCCTTTTGTTTTCTTTAAGGATGTACAAATCGATTGTGCTACTCGATTGGGTAACACCAAACTTTGTAAACTTATTCAACCCTGTTATGGAATCGATTGTGCTAATCGATGTGCTCATGGATCTTCAAGATTTTGTTGATTCCTTGAGTTCCAAGCAATTGTTTCGAGTATGTAGGATTGAATTTGTTGTTCCTGAAATTTTTCTCAGTTGACAATGTTAGATGTATTTCAAATTGGATGCTTGTCAATAACATCAAAAACGAACATATGTCTAACATCTTGTGCATCCAATAAGTTCATTTGTGTCATTGGATGAACATTTTGGTCATTTTCGTCCTCCTTAGGCTTATTCTTGTCCAATTAGGGTTTTTAACCAATCTTGTGCATCCAATAAGTTCATTTGTGTCATTGGATGAACATTTAGGTCATTTTCGTCCTCCCTAGGCTTATTCTTGTCCAATTAGGGTTTTTAACCAATCTTGTGCATCCAATAAGTTCATTTGTGTCATTGGATGAACATTTAGGTCATTTTCGTCCTCCCTAGGCTTATTCTTGTCCAATTAGGGTTTTCAACCAATCTTGTGCATCCAATAAGATCATTTGTGTCATTGGATGAACATTTAGGTCATTTTCGTCCTCCCTAGGCTTACTCTTGTCCATTTTGGATTTTTAACCAATCTTGTGCATCCAATAACTTCATTTGTGTCATTGGATGAACATTTAGGTCATTTTCGTCCTCCTTAGTCTTATTCTTGTCCAATTAGGGTTTTTATGCAATCTTGTGCATCCAATAGGCGTGTTTGTGTCATTGGAGGAACATTTAGGTCATTTTCGTCCTCCCTAGGCTTGTTCTTGTCCAATTAGGGTTTTTAACCAACCTTGTGCATCCAATAAGTTCATTTGTGTCATTGGTTGAACATTTAGGTCATTTTCGTCCTCCCTAGGCTTATTCTTGTCCAATTAGGGTTTTTAACCAACCTTGGGCATCCAATAAGTTCATTTGTGTCATTGGTGGAACATTTAGGTCATTTACGTCCCCCCCTAGTCTTATTCTTGTTCAATTAGGGATTTTATGCAATCTTGTGCATCCAATAGGTGTGTTTGTGTCATTGGACGAACATTTAGGTCCTTTTCGTCCTCCCTAGGCTTATTTTTGTCCAATTATGGTTTTTAACCAATCTTGTGCATCCAATAAGTTCATTTGTGTCATTGGATGAACATTTAGGTCATTTTCGTCCTCCCTAGGCTTATTCTTGTCCAATTAGGGTTTTTAACCAATCTTGTGCATCCAATAAGTTCATTTGTGTCATTGGATGAACATTTAGGTCATTTTCGTCCTCCCTAGGCTTATTCTTGTCCAATTAGGGTTTTTAACCAATCTTGTGCATCCAATAAGTTCATTTGTGTCATTGGATGAACATTTAGGTCATTTTCGTCCTCCCTAGGCTTATTCTTGTACAATTAGGGTTTTTAACCAATCTTGTGCATCCAATAAGTTCATTTGTGTCATCGGATGAACATTTAGGTCATTTTCGTCCTCCCTAGGCTTATTCTTGTCCAATTAGGGGTTTTAGCCAATCTTGTGCAACCAATTAGTTCATATGTCTCATTGGATGAACATTTAGGTCATTTTCGTCCTCCCTAGGCTTATTCTTGTCCAATTAGGGGTTTTAGACAATCTTGTGCAACCAATAAGTTCATTTGTGTCATTGGAGGAACATTTATGACACTTTCGTCCTCCCTAGGCTTATTCTTGTCCAATTAGGATTTTTAACCAATCTTGTGCATCCAATAGGTGTTTGTGTCATTGGAGGAACATTTAAGTCATTTTCGTCCTCCCTAGTCTTATTCTTGTCCAATTAGCGTTTTTATGCAATCTTTTGCATCCAATAGGTGTGTTTGTGTCATTGGACGAACATTTAGGACATTTTCGTCGTCCCTAGGCTTATTCTTGTCCAATTAGGGTTTTTAACCAATCTTGTGCATCCAATAAGTTCATTTGTGTCATTGGATGAACATTTAGGTCATTTTCGTCCTCCCTAGGCTTATTCTTGTCCAATTAGGGTTTTTAACCAATCTTGTGCATCCAATAAGTTCATTTGTGTCATTGGATGAACATTTAGGTCATTTTCGTCCTCCCTAGGCTTATTCTTGTCCAATTAGGGTTTTTAACCAATCTTGTGCATCCAATAAGTTCATTTGTGTCATTGGATGAACATTTAGGTCATTTTCGTCCTCCCTAGTCTTATTCTTGTCCGATTAGGGTTTTTATGCAATCTTGTGCATCCAATAGGTGTCTTTGTGTCATTGGACGAACATTTAGGTCATTCTCGTCCTCCCTAGGCTTATTCTTGTCCAGTTAGGGTTTTTAACCAATCTTGTGCATCCAATAAGTTCATTTGTGTCATTGGATGAACATTTAGGTCATTTTCGTCCTCCCTAGGCTTATTCTTGTCCAATTAGGGTTTTTAGCCAATCTTGTGCATCGAATGAGTTCATTTGTGTCATTGGATGAACATTTAGGTCATTTTCGTCCTCCCTAGTCTTATTCTTGTCCAATTAGGGTTTTAAGCAATCTTGGGCATCCAATATGTGTGTTTGTGTCATTGGATGAACATTTAGGTCATTTTCGTCCTCCCTATGCTTGTTCTTGTCCAATTAGGGTTTTTAACCAATCATGTGCATCCAATAAATTGATTTGTGTCATGGGATGAACATCTAGGTCATTTTCGTCCTCCCTAGGCTTATTCTTGTCCAATTAGGGTTTTTAACCAATCATGTGCATCCAATAAGTTGATTTGTGTCATTGGATGAACATTTAGGTCATTTTCGTCCTCCCTAGGCTTATTCTTGTCCAATTAGGGTTTTTAACCAATCATGTGCATCCAATAAGTTCATTTGAGTCATTGGATGAACATTTAGGTCATTTTCGTCCTCCCTATGCTTATTCTTGTCCAATTTGGGTTTTTAACCAATCTTGTGCATCCAATATGTGTGTTTGTGTCATTGGATGAACATTTAGGTCATTTTCGTCCTCCCTATGCTTATTCTTGTCCAATTAGGGTTTTTAACCAATCTTTTGCATCCAATAAGTTCATTTGTGTCATTGGATGAACGTTTAGGTCATTTTCGTCCTCCCTAGGCTTATTCTTGTCCAATTTGGGTTTTTAACCAATCATGTGCATCCAATAAGTTGATTTGTTTCATTGGATGAACATTTAGGTCATTTTCGTCCTCCCTAGGGTTTTTATGCAATCTTGTGCATCCAATATGTGTGTTTGTGTCATTGGATGAACATTTAGGTCATTTTCGTCCTCCCTAGGCTTATTCTTGTCCAATTAGGGTTTTTAACCAATCTTATGCATCCAATAAGTTCATTTGTGTCATTAGACGGACATTTAGGTCATTTTCGTCCTCCCTAGGCTTATTCTTGTCCAATTAGGGTTTTTATGCAATCTTGTGCATCCAATAAGTTCATTTGTGTCATTGGATGAACATTTAGGTCATTTTCGTCCTCCCTAGGCTTATTCTTGTCCAATTTGGGTTTTTAACCAATCATGTGCATCCAATAAGTTCATTTGTGTCATTGGTTGAACATTTAGGTCATTTTCGTCCTCCCTAGGCTTATTCTTGTCCAATTAGGGTTTTTAACCAACCTTCTGCATCCAATAAGTTCATTTGTGTCATTGGAGGAACATTTAGGTCATTTTCGTCTTCCCTAGGCTTATTCTTGTCCAATTAGGGTTTTTATGCAATCTTGTGCATCCAACAGGTGTGTTTGTGTCATTGGACGAACATTTAGGTCATTGTCGTCCTCCCTAGGCTTATTCTTGTCCAATTAGGGTTTTTAACCAATCTTGTGCATCCAATAGGTGTGTTTGTGTCATTGGAGGAACATTTAGGTCATTTTCGTCCTCCCTAGTCTTATTCTTGTCCAATTATGGTTTTTATGCAATCTTGTGCATCCAATAGGTGTGTTTGTGTCATTGGACGAACATTTAGGTCATTTTCGTCGTCCCTAGGCTTATTCTCGCCAATTAGGGTTTTTAACCAACCTTATGCATCCAATAAGTTCCTTTGTGTCATTGAATGAACATTTAGGTCATTTTCGTCCTCACTAGGCTTATTCTTGTCCAATTAGGGTTTTTAGCCAATCTTGTGCATCCAATAAGTTCATTTGTGTCATTGGAGGAACATTTAGGTCATTTTCGTCCTCCCTAGGCTTATTCTTGTTCAATTAGGGTTTTAAACCAATCTTGTGCATCCAATAAGTTCATTTGTGTCATTGGATAAACATTTAGGTCATTTTCGTCCTCCCTAGTCTTATACTTGTCCAATTAGGGTTTTTATGTAATCTTGTGCATCCAATAGGTGTGTTTGTGTCATTGGACGAACATTTAGGTCATTTTCGTCCTCCCTAGGCTTATTCTTGTCCAATTAGGGTTTTTAACCAACCTTGTGCATCAAATAAGTTCATTTGTGTCATTGGTTGAACATTTAGGTCATTTTCGTCCTCCCTAGGCTTATTCTTGTCCAATTAGGGTTTTTATGCAATCTTGTGCATCCAATAGGTGTGTTTGTGTCATTGGACGAACATTTAGGTCATTGTCTACCTCCCTAGGCTTATTCTTGTCCAATTAGGGTTTTTAACCAACCTTGTGCTTCCAATAAGTTCATTTGTGTAATTGGTTGAACATTTAGGACATTTTCGTCCTCCCTAGGCTTATTCTTGTCCAATTAGGGTTTTTAACCATTCTTGTGCATCCAATAGGTGTGTTTGTGTCATTGGAGGAACATTTAGGTCATTTTCGTCCTCCCTAGGCTTATTCTTGTCCAATTAGGGTTTTTAGCCAACCTTGTACTTCCAATAAGTTCATTTGTGTAATTGGTTGAACATTTAGGACATTTTCGTCCTCCCTAGACTTAATCTTGTCCACTTAGAGTTTGTAACCAACCTTGTGCATCCAATAAGTTCATTTGTGTCATTGGAGGAACATTTAGGTCATTTTTGTCCTCCCTAGTCTTATTCTTGTCCAATTAGGGTTTTTATGCAATCTTGTCCATCCAATAGGTGTGTTGTGTCATTGGACAAACATTTAGGTCATTTTCGTCCTCCCTAGGCTTATTCTTGTCCAATTAGGGTTTTTAACCATTCTTGTGCATCCAATAGGTGTGTTTGTGTCATTGGACGAACATTTAGGTCATTTTCGTCGTCCCTAGACTTATTCTTGTCCAATTAGGGTTTTTAAC
The DNA here is from genome assembly GCA_037974775.1 of Cicer pinnatifidum. Classification (NCBI taxonomy): domain Eukaryota; kingdom Viridiplantae; phylum Streptophyta; class Magnoliopsida; order Fabales; family Fabaceae; genus Cicer; species Cicer pinnatifidum. The sequence goes on along the minus strand of JBBPBR010000118.1, from coordinate 178,941 downwards.
CAACCTTGTGCATCCAATAAGTTCATTTGTGTCATTGGATGAACATTTAGGCCATTTTCGTCCACCCCAGGCTTATTCTTGTCCAATTAGGGTTTTTAACCAATCTTGTGCATCCAATAGGTGTGTTTGTGTCATTGGAGGAATATTTAGGTCATTTTCGTCCTCCCTAGTCTTATTCTTGTCCAATTAGGGTTTTTATGCAATCTTTTGCATCCAATATGTGTGTTTGTGTCATTGGACGAACATTTAGGTCATTTTCGTCGTCCCTATGCTTATTCTTGTCCAATTAGGGTTTTTATGCAATCTTGTGCATCCAATAGGTGTGTCTGTGTCATTGGACGAACATTTAGGTCATTTTCGTCCTCCCTATGCTTATTCTTGTCCAGGTAGGGTTTTTAACCAATCTTGTGCATCCAATAAGTTCAGTTGTGTCATTGGATGAACATTTAGGCCATTTTCGTCCTCCCAAGGCTTATTCTTGTCCAATTTGGGTTTTTAGCCAATCTTGTGCATCCAATAAGTTCATTTGTGTCATTGGAGGAACATTTAGGTCATTTTCGTCCTCCCTAGGCTTATTCTTGTCCAATTAGGGTTTTTAGCCAATCTTGTGCATCCAATAAGTTCATTTGTGTCATTGGAGGAACATTTAGGTCATTTTCGTCCTCTCTAGTCTTATTCTTGTCCAATTAGGGTTTTTATGCAATCTTGTGCATCCAATAGGTGTGTTTGTGTCATTGGACGAACATTTAGGTCATTTTCGTCCTCCCTATGCTTATTCTTGTCCAATTAGGGTTTTTAACCAATCTTGTGCATCCAATAAGTTCATTTGTATCATTACACGAACATTTAGGTCATTTTCGTCCTCCCTAGGCTTATTCTTGTGCAATTAGGGTTTTTAACCAATCATGTGCATCCAATAAGTTGATTTGTGTCATTGGATGAACATTTAGGTCATTTTCGTCCTCCCTTGGCTTATTCTTGTCCAATTAGGGTTTTTAACCAATCTTGTGCATCCAATAGGTGTGTTTGTGTCATTGGAGGAACATTTAGGTCATTTTCGTCCTCCCTAGTCTTATTCTTGTCCAATTAGGGTTTTTATGCAATCTTGTGCATCCAATAGGTGTGTTTGTGTCATTGGACGAACATTTAGGTCATTTTCGTCCTCCCTAGTCTTATTCTTGTCCAATTAGGGTTTTTATGCAATCTTGTGCATCCAATAGGTGTGGTGGTGTCATTGGACGAACATTTAGGTCATTTTCGTCCTCCCTAGGGTTATTCTTGTCCAATTAGGGTTTTTAACCAATCATGTGAATCCAATAAGTTGATTTGTGTCATTGGATGAACATTTAGGTCATTTTCGTCCTCCCTAGTCTTATTCTTGTCCAATTAGGGTTTTTATGCAATCTTGTGCATCCAATAGGTGTGTTTGTGTCATTGGACGAACATTTAGGTCATTTTCGTCCTCCCTAGTCTTATTCTTGTCTAATTAGGGTTTTTATGCAATCTTGTGCATCCAATAGGTGTGTTTGTGTCATTGGAGGAACATTTAGGTCATTTTCATCCTCCCTAGTCTTATTCTTGTCCAATTAGGGATTTTATGCAATCTTGTGCATCCAATAGGTGTGTTTGTGTCCCTGGACGAACATTTTGGTCATTTTCGTCCTCCCTAGGCTTATTCTTGTCCAATTAGGGATTTTGACCATTCTTGTGCATCCAATAAGTTCATTTGTGTCATTGGAGGAACATTTAGGTCATTTTCGTCCTCCCTAGTCTTATTCTTGTCCAATTAGGGTTTTTATGCAATCTTGTGCATCCAATAGGTGTGTTTGTGTCATTGGACGAACATTTAGGTCATTTTCGTCCTCCCTAGGCTTATTCTTGTCCAATTTGGGTTTTTAACCAACCTTGTGTATCCAAGAAGTTCATTTGTGTCATTGGTGGAACATTTAGGTCATTTACGTCCTCCCTAGTCTTATTCTTGTCCAATTAGGGTTTTTATGCAATCTTGTGCATCCAATAGGTGTGTTTGTGTCATTGGAGGAACATTTAGGACATTTTCGTCCTCTCTAGTCTTATTCTTGTCGAATTAGGGTTTTTATACAATCTTGTGCATCCAATAGGTTTGTTTGTGTCATTGGAGGAACATTTAGGTCATTTTCGTCCTCCCTAGTCTTATTCTTGTCCAATTAGGGTTTTTATGCAATCTTGTGCATCCAATAGGTGTGTTTGTGTCATTGGACGAACATTTAGGTCATTTTCGTCCTCCCTAGGCTTATTCTTGTCCAATTAGGGTTTTTAACCAATCTTGTGCACCCAATAAGTTCATTTGTGTCATTGGAGGAACATTTAGGTCATTTTCGTCCTCCCTAGTCTTATTCTTGTCCAATTAGGGTTTTTATGCAATCTTGTGCATCCAATAGGTGTGTTTGTGTCATTGGACGAACATTTAGGTCATTCTCATCCTCCCTAGGCTTATTCTTGTCCAATTAGGGTTTTTAACCAATCTTGTGCATCCAATAGGTTTGTTTGTGTCATTGGAGGAACATTTAGGTCATTTTCGTCCTCCCTAGTCTTATTCTTGTCCAATTAGGGTTTTTATGCAATCTTGTGCATCCAATAGGTGTGTTTGTGTCATTGGACGAACATTTAGGTCATTTTCGCCCTCCCTAGGCTTATTCTTGTCCAATTAGGGCTTTCAACCAATCTTGTGCATCCAATAAGTTCATTTGTGTCATTGGATGAACATTTAGGTCATTTTCGTCCTCCCTAGTCTTATTCTTGTCGAATTAGGGTTTTTATGAAATCTTGTGCATCCAATAGGTGTGTTTGTGTCATTGGAGGAACATTTAGGTCATTTTCGTCCTCCCTAGTCTTATTCTTGTCCAATTAGGGTTTTTATGCAATCTTGTGCATCCAATAAGTTCATTTGTGTCATTGGATGAACATTTAGGTCATTTTCGTCCTCCCTAGGCTTATTCTTGTCCAATTAGGGTTTTTAACAAACCTTGTGCATCCAATAAGTTCATTTGTGTCATTGGTTGAACATTTAGGTCATTTTCGGCCTCCCTAGGCTTATTCTTGTCCAATTAGGGTTTTTAACCAACCTTCTGCATCCAATAAGTTCATTTGTGTCATTGGAGGAACATTTAGGTCATTTTCGTCTTCCCTAGGCTTATTCTTGTCCAATTAGGGTTTTTATGCAATCTTGTGCATCCAACAGGTGTGTTTGTGTCATTGGACGAACATTTAGGTCATTGTCGTCCTCCCTAGGCTTATTCTTGTCCAATTAGGGTTTTTATGCAATCTTGTGCATCCAATAGGTGTGTTTGTGTCATTGGAGGAACATTTAGTTTATTTTCGTCCTCCCTAGTCTTATTCTTGTCCAATTAGGGTTTTTATGCAATCTTGTGCATCCAATAGGTGTGTTTGTGTCATTGGACGAACATTTAGGTCATTTTCGTCCTCCCTTGGCTTATTCTTGTCCAATTAGGGTTTTTAACAAACCTTGTGCATCCAATAAGTTCATTTGTGTCATTGGTTGAACATTTAGGTCATTTTCGTCCTCCCTAGGCTTATTCTTGTCCAATTAGGGTTTTTAACCAACCTTCTGCATCCAATAAGTTCATTTGTGTCATTGGAGGAACATTTAGGTCATTTTCGTCTTCCCTAGGCTTATTCTTGTCCAATTAGGGTTTTTATGCAATCTTGTGCATCCAACAGGTGTGTTTGTGTCATTGGACGAACATTTAGGTCATTTTCGTCGTCCCTAGGCTTATTCTTGTCCAATTAGGGTTTTTATGCAATCTTGTGCATCCAATAGGTGTGTTTGTGTCATTGGAGGAACATTTAGTTTATTTTCGTCCTCCCTAGTCTTATTCTTGTCCAATTAGGGTTTTTATGCAATCTTGTGCATCCAATAGGTGTGTTTGTGTCATTGGACGAACATTTAGGTCATTTTCGTCCTCCCTATGCTTATTCTTGTCCAATTAGGGTTTTTAACTAATCTTGTGCATCCAATAAGTTCATTTGTATCATTACACGAACATTTAGGTCATTTTCGTCCTCCCTAGGCTTATTCTTGTGCAATTAGGGTTTTTAACCAATCATGTGCATCCAATAAGTTGATTTGTGTCATTGGATGAACATTTAGGTCATTTTCGTCCTCCCTAGGCTTATTCTTGTCCAATTAGGGTTTTTAACCAATCATGTGCATCCAATAAGTTGATTTGTGTCATTGGATGAACATTTAGGTCATTTTCGTCCTCCCTATGCTTATTCTTCTCCAATTAGGGTTTTTAACAAATCTTGTGCATCCAATAAGTTCATTTGTGTCATTGGATGAACATTTAGGTCATTTTCGTCCTCCGTAGGCTTATTCTTGTCCAATTAGGGTTTTTAAGCAATCTTGTGCATCCAATAAGTTCATTTGTGTCATTGGATGAACATTTAGGTCATTTTCGTCCTCCCTAGGCTTATTCTTGTCCAATTAGGGTTTTTAGCCAATCTTGTGCATCGAATGAGTTCATTTGTGTCATTGGATGAACATTTAGGTCATTTTCGTCCTCCATAGTCTTATTCTTGTCTAATTAGGGTTTTAAGCAATCTTGGGCATCCAATATGTGTGTTTGTGTCATTGGATGAACATTTAGGTCATTTTCGTCCTCCCTATGCTTGTTCTTGTCCAATTAGGGTTTTTAACCAATCATGTGCATCCAATAAATTGATTTGTGTCATGGGATGAACATCTAGGTCATTTTCGTCCTCCCTAGGCTTATTCTTGTCCAATTAGGGTTTTTAACCAATCTTGTGCATCCAATAGGTGTGTTTGTGTCATTGGAGGAACATTTAGGTCATTTTCGTCCTCCCTAGTCTTATTCTTGTCCAATTAGGGTTTTTATGCAATCTTGTGCATCCAATAGGTGTGTTTGTGTCATTGGACGAACATTTAGGTCATTTTCGTCGTCCCTAGGCTTATTCTCGCCAATTAGGGTTTTTAACCAACCTTATGCATCCAATAAGTTCCTTTGTGTCATTGAATGAACATTTAGGTCATTTTCGTCCTCACTAGGCTTATTCTTGTCCAATTAGGGTTTTTAGCCAATCTTGTGCATCCAATAAGTTCATTTGTGTCATTGGAGGAACATTTAGGTCATTTTCGTCCTCCCTAGGCTTATTCTTGTTCAATTAGGGTTTTAAACCAATCTTGTGCATCCAATAAGTTCATTTGTGTCATTGGATAAACATTTAGGTCATTTTCGTCCTCCCTAGTCTTATACTTGTCCAATTAGGGTTTTTATGTAATCTTGTGCATCCAATAGGTGTGTTTGTGTCATTGGACGAACATTTAGGTCATTTTCGTCCTCCCTAGGCTTATTCTTGTCCAATTAGGGTTTTTAACCAACCTTGTGCATCAAATAAGTTCATTTGTGTCATTGGTTGAACATTTAGGTCATTTTCGTCCTCCCTAGGCTTATTCTTGTCCAATTAGGGTTTTTATGCAATCTTGTGCATCCAATAGGTGTGTTTGTGTCATTGGACGAACATTTAGGTCATTGTCTACCTCCCTAGGCTTATTCTTGTCCAATTAGGGTTTTTAACCAACCTTGTGCTTCCAATAAGTTCATTTGTGTAATTGGTTGAACATTTAGGACATTTTCGTCCTCCCTAGGCTTATTCTTGTCCAATTAGGGTTTTTAACCATTCTTGTGCATCCAATAGGTGTGTTTGTGTCATTGGAGGAACATTTAGGTCATTTTCGTCCTCCCTAGGCTTATTCTTGTCCAATTAGGGTTTTTAGCCAACCTTGTACTTCCAATAAGTTCATTTGTGTAATTGGTTGAACATTTAGGACATTTTCGTCCTCCCTAGACTTAATCTTGTCCACTTAGAGTTTGTAACCAACCTTGTGCATCCAATAAGTTCATTTGTGTCATTGGAGGAACATTTAGGTCATTTTTGTCCTCCCTAGTCTTATTCTTGTCCAATTAGGGTTTTTATGCAATCTTGTCCATCCAATAGGTGTGTTGTGTCATTGGACAAACATTTAGGTCATTTTCGTCCTCCCTAGGCTTATTCTTGTCCAATTAGGGTTTTTAACCATTCTTGTGCATCCAATAGGTGTGTTTGTGTCATTGGACGAACATTTAGGTCATTTTCGTCGTCCCTAGACTTATTCTTGTCCAATTAGGGTTTTTAACCAACCTTGTGCATCCAATAAGTTCATTTGTGTCATTGGATGAACATTTAGGCCATTTTCGTCCACCCCAGGCTTATTCTTGTCCAATTAGGGTTTTTAACCAATCTTGTGCATCCAATAGGTGTGTTTGTGTCATTGGAGGAATATTTAGGTCATTTTCGTCCTCCCTAGTCTTATTCTTGTCCAATTAGGGTTTTTATGCAATCTTTTGCATCCAATATGTGTGTTTGTGTCATTGGACGAACATTTAGGTCATTTTCGTCGTCCCTATGCTTATTCTTGTCCAATTAGGGTTTTTATGCAATCTTGTGCATCCAATAGGTGTGTCTGTGTCATTGGACGAACATTTAGGTCATTTTCGTCCTCCCTATGCTTATTCTTGTCCAGGTAGGGTTTTTAACCAATCTTGTGCATCCAATAAGTTCAGTTGTGTCATTGGATGAACATTTAGGCCATTTTCGTCCTCCCAAGGCTTATTCTTGTCCAATTTGGGTTTTTAGCCAATCTTGTGCATCCAATAAGTTCATTTGTGTCATTGGAGGAACATTTAGGTCATTTTCATCCTCCCTAGGCTTATTCTTGTCCAATTAGGGTTTTTAGCCAATCTTGTGCATCCAATAAGTTCATTTGTGTCAATGGAGGAACATTTAGGTCATTTTGGTCCTCCCTAGGCCTATTCTTGTCCAATTAGCGTTTTAAACCAATCTTGTGCATCCAATAAGTTCATTTGTGTCATTGGATAAACATTTAGGTCATTTTCGTCCTCCCTAGTCTTATACTTGTCCAATTAGGGTTTTTAGTCAATCTTGTGCATCCAATAAGTTCATTTGTGTCAATGGAGGAACATTTAGGTCATGTTTGTCCTCCCTAGTCTTATTCTTGTCCAATTAGGGTTTTTATGCAATCTTGTGCATCCAATAGGTGTGTTGGTGTCATTGGACGAACATTAAGGTCATTTTCGTCCTCCCTAGGATTATTCTTGTCCAATTAGGGTTTTTAACCAATCTTGTGCATCCAATAGGTGTGTTTGTGTCATTGGAGGAACAATTAGGTCATTTTCGTCCTCCCTAGTCTTATTCTTGTCCAATTAGGGTTTTTATGCAATCTTGTGCATCCAATAGGTGTGTTTGTGTCATTGGACGAACATTTAGGTCATTTTCGTCGTCCCTAGGCTTATTGTTGTCCAATTACGGTTTTTAACCAACCTTGTGAATCCAATAAGTTCATTTGTGTCATTGGATGAACATTTAGGTCATTTTCGTCCTCCCTAGGCTTATTCTTGTCCAATTAGGGTTTTTAACCAATCTTGTGCATCCAATAACTTCATTTGTGTCATTGGACGAACATTTAGGTCATGTTCGTCCTCCCTAGGCTTATTCTTGTCCAATTAGGGTTTTTAACCAACCTTGTGCTTCCAATAAGTTCATTTGTGTAATTGGTTGAACATTTAGGACATTTTCGTCCTCCCTAGACTTAATCTTGTCCACTTAGAGTTTGTAACCAACCTTGTGCATCCAATAAGTTCATTTGTGTCATTGGAGGAACATTTAGGTCATTTTGGTCCTCCCTAGTCTTATTCTCTTCCAATTAGGGTTTTTATGCAATCTTGTCCCTCCTATAGGTGTGTTGTGTCATTGGACGAACATTTAGGTCATTTTCGTCCTCCCTAGGCTTATTCTTTTCCAATTAGGGTTTTTAACCAATCTTGTGCATCCAATAGGTGTGTTTGTGTCATTGGAGGAACATTTAGGTCATTTTCGTCCTCCCTAGTCTTATTCTTGTCCAATTAGGGTTTTTATGCAATCTTGTGCATCCAATAGGTGTGTTTGTGTCATTGGACAAACATTTAGTTCATATTCGTCCTCCCTAGGCTTATTCTTGTCCAATTAGGGTTTTTAACCAACCTTGTGCATCAAATAAGTTCATTTGTGTCATTGGAGGAACATTTAGGTCATTTTCGTCCTCCCTAGTCTTATTCTTGTCCAATTAGGGTTTTTATGCAATCTTGTGCATCCAATAGGTGTGTTTGTGTCATTGGACGAACATTTAGGTCATTTTCGTCCTCCCTTAGCTTATTCTTGTCCAATTAGGGTTTTTAACCAATCTTGTGCATCCAATAGGTGTGTTTGTGTCATTGGAGGAACATTTAGGTCATTTTCGTCCTCCCTAGTCTTATTCTTGTCCAATTAGGGTTTTTATGCAATCTTGTGCATCCAATAGGTGTGTTTGTGTCATTGGACGAACATTTAGGTCATTTTCGTCCTCCCTAGACGTATTCTTATCTAATTAGGGTTTTTAACCAATCTTGTGCATCCAATAGGTGTGTTTGTGTCATTGGAGGAACATTTAGGTCATTTTCGTCCTCCCTAGTCTTATTCTTGTCCAATTAGGGTTTTTATGCAATCTTGTGCATCCAATAGGTGCATTTGTGTCATTGGATGAACATTTAGGTCATTTTCGTCCTCCCTAGGCTTATTCTTGTCCAATTAGGGTTTTTAACCAATCTTGTGCATCCAATAAGTTCATTTGTGTCATTGGATGAACATTTAGGTCATTTTCGACATCCCTAGTCTTATTCTGTTCCAATTAGGGTTTTAAGCAATCTTGTGCATCCAATATGTGTGTTTGTGTCATTGGATGAACATTTAGGTCATTTTCGTCCTCCCTATGCTTATTCTTGTCCAATTAGGGTTTTTAACCAATCTTGTGCATCCAATAAGTTCGTTTGTGTCATTGGAGGAACATTTAGGTCATTTTCGTCCTCCCTAGTCTTATTCTTGTCCAATTAGGGTTTTTATGCAATCTTGTGCATCCAATAGGTGTGTTTGTGTCATTGGACGAACATTTAGGTCATTTTCGCCCTCCCTAGTCTTATTCTTGTCCAATTAGGGTTTTTATGCAATCTTGTGCATCCAATAGGTGTGTTTGTGTCATTGGACGGACATTTAGGTCATTTTCGTCCTCCCTAGGCTTATTCTTGTCCAATTAGGGTTTTTAACCAATCTTGTGCATCCAATAAGTTCATTTTGTCATTGGAGGAACATTTAGGTCATTTTCGTCCTCCCTAGTCTTATTCTTGTCCAATTAGGGTTTTTATGCAATCTTGTGCATCCAATAGGTGTGTTTGTGTCATTGGACGAACATTTAGGTCATTTTCGTCCTCCCTAGGCTTATTCTTGTCGAATTAGGGTTTTTAACCAATCTTGTGCATCCAATAGGTGTGTTTGTGTCATTGGAGGAACATTTAGGTCATTTTCGTCCTCCCTAGTCTTATTCTTGTCCAATTAGGGTTTTTATGCAATCTTGTGCATCCAATAGGTGTGTTTGTGTCATTGGACGAACATTTAGGTCATTTTCGTCCACCATAGGCTTATTCTTGTCCAATTAAAACCAATCTTGTGCATCCAGTAAGTTCATTTGTGTCATTGGATGAACATTTAGGTCATTTTCGTCCTCCCTAGTCTTATTCTTGTCCAATTAGGGTTTTAAGCAATCTTGTGCATCCAATATGTGTGTTTGTGTCATTGGACGAACATTTAGGTCATTTTCGTCCTCCCTATGCTTATTCTTGTCCAATTAGGGTTTTTAACCAATCTTGGGCATCCAATAAGTTCATTTGTGTCATTGGATGAACATTTAGGTCATTTTCGTCCTCCCTAGTCTTATTCTTGTCCAATTAGGGTTTTTATGCAATCTTGTGCATCCAATATGTGTGTTTGTGTCATTGGACGAACATTTAGGTCATTTTCGTCCTCCCTATGCTTATTCTTGTCCAATTAGGGTTTTTAACCAATCTTGTGCATCCAATAGGTGTGTTTGTGTCATTGGAGGAACATTTAGGTCATTTTCGTCCTCCCTAGTCTTATTCTTGTCCAATTAGGGTTTTTATGCAATATTGTGCATCCAATAGGTGTGTTTGTGTCATTGGACGAACATTTAGGTCATTTTCATCGTCCCTAGCCTTATTCTTGTCCAATTACGGTTTTTAACCAACCTTGTGCATCCAAAAAGTTCATTTGTGTCATTGGATGACCATTTAGATCATTTTCGTCCTCCCTAGGCTTATTCTTGTCCAATTAGGGTTTTTATGCAATCTTGTGCATCCAGTAGGTGTGTTTATGTCATTGGAGGAACATTTAGGTCATTTTCGTCCTCCCTAGTCTTATTCTTGTCCAATTAGGGTTTTTATGCAATCTTGTGCATCCAATAGGTGTGTTTGTGTCATTGGACGAACATTTAGGTCATTTTCGTCGTCCCTAGACTTATTCTTGTCCAATTAGGGTTTTTAACCAACCTTGTGCATCCAAAAAGTTCAATTGTGTCATTGGTTGAACATTTAGGTTATTTTCATCCTCCCTAGGCTTATTCTTGTCCAATTATGGTTTTTAACCAACCTTGTGCATCCAATAAGTTCATTTGTGTCATTGGAGGAACATTTTGGTCATTTTCGTCCTCCCTAGTCTTATTCTTGTCCAATTAGGGTTTTTATGCAATCTTGTGCATCCAATAGGTGTATTTGTGTCATTGGAAGAACATTTAGGTCATTTTCGTCCTCCCTAGGCTTATTCTTGTCCAATTAGGGTTTTTAACCAATCTTGTGCATCCAATAAGTTCATTTGTGTCATTGGATGATCATTTAGGTCATTTTCGTCCTCCCTAGTCTTATTCTTGTCCAATTAGGGTTTTAAGCAATCTTGTGCATCCAATATGTCTGTTTGTGTCATTGGATGAACATTTAGGTCATTTTCTGCCTCCCTATGCTTATTCTTGTCCAATTAGGGTTTTTAACCAATCTTGTGCATCCAATAAGTTCATTTGTGTCATTGGATGAACATTTAGGTCATTTTCGTCCTCCCTAGGCTTATTCTTGTCCAATTAGTGTTTTTAACCAATCTTGTTCATCCAATAAGTTCATTTGTGTCATTGGTTGAATATTTAGGTAATTTTCGTCCTCCCTAGGCTTATTCTTGTCTAATTTGGGTTTTTAACAAATCTTATGCATCCAATATGTGTGTTTGTGTCATTGGATGAACATTTAGGTCATTTTCGTCCTCCCTATGCTTATTCTTCTCCAATTAGGGTTTTTAACAAATCTTGTGCATCCAATAAGTTCATTTGTGTCATTGGATGAACATTTAGGTCATTTTCGTCCTTCCTAGGCTTATTCTTGTCCAATTTGGGTTTTTAACCAATCATGTGCATCCAATAAGTTGATTTGTGTCATTGGATGAACATTTAGGTCATTTTCGTCCTCCCTAGGCTTATTCTTGTCCAATTAGTGTTTTTAACCAATCTTGTTCATCCAATAAGTTCATTTGTGTCATTGGTTGAATATTTAGGTAATTTTCGTCCTCCCTAGGCTTATTCTTGTCTAATTTGGGTTTTTAACAAATCTTGTGCATCCAATATGTGTGTTTGTGTCATTGGATGAACATTTAGGTCATTTTCGTCCTCCCTATGCTTATTCTTCTCCAATTAGGGTTTTTAACAAATCTTGTGCATCCAATAAGTTCATTTGTGTCATTGGATGAACTTTTAGGTCATTTTCGTCCTCCGTAGGCTTATTCTTGTCCAATTAGGGTTTTTAACCAATCTTGTGCATCCAAAAAGTTCATTTGTGTCATTGGATGAACATTTAGGTCATTTTCGTCCTCCCTAGGCTTATTCTTGTCCAAATAGGGTTTTTAGCCAATCTTGTGCATCGAATGAGTTCATTTGTGTCATTGGATGAACATTTAGGTCATTTTCGTCCTCCATAGTCTTATTCTTGTCCAATTAGGGTTTTAAGCAATCTTGGGCATCCAATATGTGTGTTTGTGTCATTGGATGAACATTTAGGTCATTTTCGTCCTCCCTATGCTTGTTCTTGTCCAATTAGGGTTTTTAACCAATCATGTGCATCCAATAAATTGATTTGTGTCATGGGATGAACATCTAGGTCATTTTCGTCCTCCCTAGGCTTATTCTTGTCCAATTAGGGTTTTTAACCAATCATGTGCATCCAATAAGTTGATTTGTGTCATTGGATGAACATTTAGGTCATTTTCGTCCTCCCTAGGCTTATTCTTGTCCAATTTGGGTTTTTAACCAATCATGTGCATCCAATAAGTTGATTTGTGTCATTGGATGAACATTTAGGTCATTTTCGTCCTCCCTAGGCTTATTCTTGTCCAATTAGTGTTTTTAACCAATCTTGTGCATCCAATAAGTTCATTTGTGTCATTGGTTGAATATTTAGGTAATTTTCGTCATCCCTAGGCTTATTCTTGTCAAATTTGGGTTTTTAACCAATCTTGTGCATCCAATATGTGTGTTTGTGTCATTGGATGAACATTTAGGTCATTTTCGTCCTCCCTATGCTTATTCTTGTCCAATTAGGGTTTTTAACAAATCTTGTGCATCCAATAAGTTCATTTGTGTCATTGGATGAACATTTAGGTCATTTTCGTCCTCCGTAGGCTTATTCTTGTCCAATTAGGGTTTTTAACCAATCTTGTGCATCCAATAAGTTCATTTGTGTCATTGGATGAACATTTAGGTCATTTTCGTCCTCCCTAGGCTTATTCTTGTCCAATTAGGGTTTTTAGCCAATCTTGTGCATCGAATGAGTTCATTTGTGTCATTGGATGAACATTTAGGTCATTTTTGTCCTCCATAGTCTTATTCTTGTCCAATTAGGGTTTTAAGCAATCTTGGGCATCCAATATGTGTGTTTGTGTCATTGGATGAACATTTAGGTCATTTTCGTCCTCCCTATGCTTGTTCTTGTCCAATTAGGGTTTTTAACCAATCATGTGCATCCAATAAATTGATTTGTGTCATGGGATGAACATCTAGGTCATTTTCGTCCTCCCTAGGCTTATTCTTGTCCAATTAGGGTTTTTAACCAATCATGTGCATCCAATAAGTTGATTTGTGTCATTGGATGAACATTTAGGTCATTTTCGTCCTCCCTAGGCTTATTCTTGTCCAATTAGGGTTTTTAACCAATCATGTGCATCCAATAAGTTGATTTGTGTCATCGGATGAACATTTAGGTCATTTTCGTCCTCCCTAGGCTTATTCTTGTCCAATTAGGGTTTTTAACCAATCTTGTGCATCCAATACGTTCATTTGTGTCATTGGATGAACATTTAGGTCATTTTCGCCCTCCCTATGCTTATTCTTGTCCAATTTGGGTTTTTAACCAATCTCGTGCATCCAATAAGTTCATTTGTGTCATTGGATGAACATTTAGGTCATTTTCGTCCTCCCTAGGCTTATTCTTGTCCAATTAGGGTTTTTAACCAATCATGTGCATCCAATAAGTTGATTTGTGTCATTGGATGAACATTTAGGTCATTTTCGTCCTCCCTAGGCTTATTCTTGTCCAATTAGGGTTTTTAACCAATCATGTGCATCCAATAAGTTCATTTGTGTCATTGGATGAACAATTAGGTCATTTTCGTCCTCCCTAGGCTTATTCTTGTCCAATTAGGGTTTTTAGCCAATCTTGTGCATCGAATGAGTTCATTTGTGTCATTGGATGAACATTTAGGTCATTTTCGTCCTCCATAGTCTTATTCTTGTCCAATTAGGGTTTTAAGCAATCTTGGGCATCCAATATGTGTGTTTGTGTCATTGGATGAACATTTAGGTCATTTTCGTCCTCCCTATGCTTGTTCTTGTCCAATTAGGGTTTTTAACCAATCATGTGCATCCAATAAATTGATTTGTGTCATGGGATGAACATCTAGGTCATTTTCGTCCTCCTTAGGCTTATTCTTGTCCAATTAGGGTTTTTAACCAATCTTGTGCATCCAATAGGTGTGTTTGTGTCATTGGAGGAACATTTAGGTCATTTTCGTCCTCCCTAGTCTTATTCTTGTCCAATTAGGGTTTTTATGCAATCTTGTGCATCCAATAGGTGTGTTTGTGTCATTGGACGAACATTTAGGTCATTTTCGTCGTCCCTAGGCTTATTCTCGCCAATTAGGGTTTTTAACCAACCTTATGCATCCAATAAGTTCCTTTGTGGCATTGAATGAACATTTAGGTCATTTTCGTCCTCACTAGGCTTATTCTTGTCCAATTAGGGTTTTTAGCCAATCTTGTGCATCCAATAAGTTCATTTGTGTCATTGGAGGAACATTTAGGTCATTTTCGTCCTCCCTAGGCTTATTCTTGTCCAATTAGGGTTTTAAACCAATCTTGTGCATCCAATAAGTTCATTTGTGTCATTGGATAAACATTTAGGTCATTTTCGTCCTCCGTAGTCTTATTCTTGTCCAATTAGGGTTTTTATGTAATCTTGTGCATCCAATAGGTGTGTTTGTGTCATTGGATGAACATTTAGGTCATTTTCGTCCTCCCTTGGCTTATTCTTGTCCAAATAGGGTTTTTAACAAACCTTGTGCATCCAATAAGTTCATTTGTGTCATTGGTTGAACATTTAGGTCATTTTCGTCCTCCCTAGGCTTATTCTTGTCCAATTAGGGTTTTTAACCAACCTTCTGCATCCAATAAGTTCATTTGTGTCATTGGAGGAACATTTAGGTCATTTTCGTCTTCCCTAGGCTTATTCTTGTCCAATTAGGGTTTTTATGCAATCTTGTGCATCCAACAGGTGTGTTTGTGTCATTGGACGAACATTTAGGTCATTGTCGTCCTCCCTAGGCTTATTCTTGTCCAATTAGGTTTTTTAACCAACCTTGTGCATCTAATAAGTTCATTTGTGTCATTGGATGAACATTTAGGTCATTTTCGTCCTCCCTTGGCTTATTCTTGTCCAATTAGGGTTTTTAACAAACCTTGTGCATCCAATAAGTTCATTTGTGTCATTGGTTGAACATTTAGGTCATTTTCGTCCTCCCTAGGCTTATTCTTGACCAAGTAGGGTTTTTAACCAACCTTCTGCATCCAATAGGTGTGTTGTGTCATTGGAGGAACATTTAGGTCATTTTCGTCTTCCCAAGGCTTATTCTTGTCCAATTAGGGTTTTTAACCAATCTTGTGCATCCAATAGGTGTTTTTGTGTCATTGGAGGAACATTTAGGTCATTTTCGTCCTCCGTAGTCTTATTCTTGTCCAATTAGGGTTTTTATGCAATATTGTGCATCCAATAGGTGTGTTTGTGTCATTGGACGAATATTTAGGTCATTTTCATCGTCCCTAGCCTTATTCTTGTCCAATTACGGTTTTTAACCAACCTTGTGCATCCAAAAAGTTCATTTGTGTCATTGGATGACCATTTAGATCATTTTCGTCCTCCCTAGGCTTATTCTTGTCCAATTAGGGTTTTTATGCAATCTTGTGCATCCAGTAGGTGTGTTTATGTCATTGGAGGAACATTTAGGTCATTTTCGTCCTCCCTAGTCTTATTCTTGTCCAATTAGGGTTTTTATGCAATCTTGTGCATCCAATAGGTGTGTTTGTGTCATTGGACGAACATTTAGGTCATTTTCGTCGTCCCTAGACTTATTCTTGTCCAATTAGGGTTTTTAACCAACCTTGTGCATCCAAAAAGTTCAATTGTGTCATTGGTTGAACATTTAGGTTATTTTCATCCTCCCTAGGCTTATTCTTGTCCAATTATGGTTTTTAACCAACCTTGTGCATCCAATAAGTTCATTTGTGTCATTGGAGGAACATTTTGGTCATTTTCGTCCTCCCTAGTCTTATTCTTGTCCAATTAGGGTTTTTATGCAATCTTGTGCATCCAATAGGTGTATTTGTGTCATTGGAAGAACATTTAGGTCATTTTCGTCCTCCCTAGGCTTATTCTTGTCCAATTAGGGTTTTTAACCAATCTTGTGCATCCAATAAGTTCATTTGTGTCATTGGATGAACATTTAGGTCATTTTCGTCCTCCCTAGTCTTATTCTTGTCCAATTAGGGTTTTTAACCAACCTTGTGCATCCAATAAGTTCATTTGTGTCATTGGTGGAACGTTTAGGTCATTTACGTCCTCCCTAGTCTTATTCTTGTCCAATTAGGGTTTTTATGCAATCTTGTGCATCCAATAGGTGTGTTTGTGTCATTGGAGGAACATTTAGGTCATTTTCGTCCTCCCTAGTCTTATTCTTGTCCAATTAGGGTTTTTATGCAATCTTGTGCATCCAATAGGTGTGTTTGTGTCATTGGACGAACATTTAGGTCATTTTCGTCCTCCCTAGGCTTATTCTTGTCCAATTAGGGTTTTTAACCAATCTTGTGCATCCAATAAGTTCATTTGTGTCATTGGATGAACATTTAGGTCATTTTCTTCCTCCCTAGTCTTATTCTTGTCCAATTAGGGTTTTTATGCAATCTTGTGCGTCCAATAGGTGTGTTTGTGTCATTGGACGAACATTTAGGTCATTTTCGACCTCCCTATGCTTATTCTTGTCCGATTAGGTTTTTTAACCAATCTTGTGCATTCAATAAGTTCATTTGTGTCATTGGATGAACATTTAGGTCATTTTCGTCCTCCCTAGTCTTATTCTTGTCCAATTAGGGTTTTTATGCAATCTTGTGCATCCAATAGGTGTGTTTGTGTCATTGGAGGAACATTTAGGTCATTTTCGTCCTCCCTAGTCTTATTCTTGTCCAATTAGGGTTTTTATGCAATCTTGTGCATCCAATAGGTGTGTTTGTGTCATTGGAAGAACATTAAGGTCATTTTCGTCCTCCCTAGGCTTATTCTTGTCCGATTAGGGTTTTTAACCAATCTTGTGCATTCAATAAGTTCATTTGTGTCATTGGATGAACATTTAGGTCATTTTCGTCCTCCCTAGTCTTATTCTTGTCCAATTAGGGTTTTAAGCAATCTTGTGCATCCAATATATGGGTTTGTGTCATTGGATGAACGTTTAGGTCATTTTCGTCCTCCCTATGCTTATTCTTGTCCAATTAGGGTTTTTAACCAATCTTGTGCATCCAATAAGTTCATTTGTGTCATTGGATGAACATTTAGGTCATTTTCGTCTTCCCTAGTCTTATTCTTGTCCAATTAGGGTTTTTATGCAATCTTGTGCATCCAATAGGTGTGTTTGTGTTATTGGAGGAACATTTAGGTCATTTTCGTCCTCCCTAGTCTTATTCTTGTTGAATTAGGGTTTTTATGCAATCTTGTGCATCCAATAGGTGTGTTTGTGTCATTGGAGGAACATTTAGGTCATTTTCGTCCTCCCTAGTCTTATTCTTGTCCAATTAGGGTTTTTATGCAATCTTGTGCATCCAATAGGTGTGTTTGTGTCATTGGAGGAACATTGAGGTCATTTTCGTCCTCCCTAGTCTTATTCTTGTCGAATTAGGGTTTTTATGCAATGTTGTGCATCCAAAAGGTGTGTTTCTGTCATTGGAGGAACATTTAGGTCATTTTCGTCCTCCCTAGTCTTATTCTTGTCCAATTAGGGTTTTTATGCAATCTTGTGCATCCAATAGGTGTGTTTGTGTCATTGGAGGAACATTTAGGTCATTTTCGTCCTCCCTAGTCTTATTCTTGTCCAATTAGGGTTTTTATGCAATCTTGTGCATCCAATAGGTGTGTTTGTGTCATTGGACGAACATTTAGGTCATTTTCATCCTCCCTAGGCTTATCCTTGTCCAAGTAGGGTTTTTAACCAATCTTGTGCATCCAATAAGTTCATTTGTGTCATTGGATGAACATTTAGGTCATTTTCGACATCCCTAGTCTTATTCTTGTCCAATTAGGGTTTTAAGCAATCTTGTGCATCCAATATGTGTGTTTGTGTCATTGGAGGAACATTTAGGTCATTTTCGTCCTCCCTAGTCTTATTCTTGTCCAATTAGGGTTTTTATGCAATCTTGTGCATCCAATAGGTGTGTTTGTGTCATTGGAGGAACATTTAGGTCTTTTTCGTCCTCCCTAGTCTTATTCTTGTCCAATTAGGGTTTTTATGCAATCTTGTGCATCCAATAGGTGTGTTTGTGTCATTGGACGAACATTTAGGTCATTTTCGTCCTCCTTAGGCTTATTCTTGTCCAATTAGGGTTTTTAACCAATCTTGTGCATCCAATAGGTGTGTTTGTGTCATTGGAGGAACATTTAGGTCATTTTCGTCCTCCCTAGTCTTATTCTTGTCCAATTAGGGTTTTTATGCAATCTTGTGCATCCGATAGGTGTGTTTGTGTCATTGGACGAACATTTAGGTCATTTTCGTCCTCTCTAGTCTTATTCTTGTCCAATTAGGGTTTTTATCCAATCTTGTGCATCCAATAAGTTCATTTGTGTCATTGGATGAACATTTAGGTCATTTTTGTCCTCCCTAGTCTTATTCTTGTCCAATTAGGGTTTTTATCCAATCTTGTGCATCCAATAGGTGTGTTTGTGTCATTGGAGGAACATTTAGGTCATTTTCGTCCTCCCTAGTCTTATTCTTGTCCAATTAGGGTTTTAAGCAATCTTGTGCATCCAATATGTGGGTTTGTGTCATTGGACGAACATTTAGGTCATTTTCGTACTCCCTATGCTTATTCTTGTCCAATTAGGGTTTTTAACCAATCTTGTGCATCCAATAAGTTCATTTGTGTCATTGGATGAACATTTAGGTCATTTTCGTCCTCCCTAGTCTTATTCTTGTCCAATTAGGGTTTTTATGCAATCTTGTGCATCCAATAGGTGTGTTTGTGTCATTGGAGGAACATTTAGGTCATTTTCGTCCTCCCTAGTCTTATTCTTGTCCAATTAGGGTTTTTATGCAATCTTGTGCATCCAATAGGTGTGTTTGTGTCATTGGACGAACATTTAGGTCATTTTCGTCCTCCCTAGGCTTATTTTTGTCCAATTAGAGTTTTTAACCAATCTTGTGCTTCCAATAAGTTCATTTGTGTCATTGGATGAACATTTAGGTCATTTTCGTCCTCCCTAGGCTTATTCTTGTCCAATTAGGGTTTTTATGCAATCTTGTGCATCCAATAGGTGTGTTTGTGTCATTGGACAAACATTTAGCTCATTTTCGTCCTCCCTAGGCTTATTCTTGTCCAATTAGGGTTTTTAACCAATCTTGTGCATCCAATAAGTTCATTTGTGTCATTGGATGAACATTTAGGTCATTTTCGTCCTCCCTAGTCTTATTCTTGTCCAATTAGGGTTTTTATGCAATCTTGTGCATCCAATAGGTGTGTTTGTGTCATTGGAGGAACATTTAGGTCATTTTCGTCCTCCCTAGTCTTATTCTTGTCCAATTAGGGTTTTTATGCAATCTTGTGCATCCAATAGGTGTGTTTGTATCATTGGACAAACATTTAGGTCATTTTCGTCCTCCCTAGGCTTATTCTTGTCCAATTAGGGTTTTTATGCAATCTTGTGCATCCAATAGGTCTGTTTGTGTCATTGGACGAACATTTAGGTAATTTTCGTCCTCCCTTGGCTTATTCTTGTCCAATTAGGGTTTTTAAACAATCTTGCGCATCCAATAAGTTCATTTGTGTCATTGGATGAACATTTAGGTGATTTTCGTCCTCCCTAGGCTTATTCTTGTCCAATTAGGGTTTTTAACTAATCTTGTGCATCCAATAAGTTCATTTGTGTCATTGGATGAACATTTAGGTCATTTTCGTCCTCCCTAGTCTTATTCTTGTCCAATTAGGGTTTTAAGCAATCTTGTGCATCCAATATGAGTGTTTGTATCATTGGATGAACATTTAGGTCATTTTCGTCCTCCCTGTGCTTATTCTTGTCCAATTAGGGTTTTTATCCAATCTTGTGCATACAATAAGTTCATTTGTGTCATTGGATGAACATTTAGGTCATTTTCGTCCTCCCTAGTCTTATTCTTGTCCAATTAGGGTTTTTATGCAATCTTGTGCATCCAATAGGTGTGTTTGTGTCATTGGAGGAACATTTAGGTCATTTTCGTCCTCCCTAGTCTTATTCTTGTCCAATTAGGGTTTTTATGCAATCTTGTGCATCCAATAGGTGTGTTTGTGTCATTGGACGAAATTTTAGGTCATTTTCGTCCTCCCTAGGCTTATTCTTGTCCAATTAGGGTTTTTAACCAATCTTGTGCATACAATAAGTTCATTTGTGTCATTCGATGAACATTTAGGTCATTTTCGTCCTCCCTAGTCTTATTCTTGTCCAATTAGGGTTTTAAGCAATCTTGTGCATCCAATATGTGTGTTTGTGTCATTGGATGAACATTTAGGTAATTTTCGTCCTCCCAATGCTTATTCTTGTCCAATTAGGGTTTTTAAAAAATCTTGTGCATACAGTAAGTTCATTTGTGTCATTGGACGAAAATTTAGGTCATTTTCGTCCTCCCTAGTCTTATTCTTGTCCAATTAGGGTTTTTATGCAATCTTGTGCATCCAATAGGTGTGTTTGTGTCATTGGAGGAACATTTAGGTCATTTTCGTCCTCCCTAGTCTTATTCTTGTTGAATTAGGGTTTTTATGCTATCTTGTGCATCCAATAGGTGTGTTTGTGTCATTGGAGGAACATTTAGGTCATTTTCGTCCTCCCTAGTCTTATTCTTGTCCAATTAGGGTTTTTAAGCAATCTTGTGCATCCAATAGGTGTGTTTGTGTCATTGGACGAACATTTAGGTAATTTTCGTCCTCCCTAGGCTTATTCTTGTCCAATTAGGGTTTTTAACCAACCTTGTGCATCCAATAAGTTCATTTGTGTCATTGGTGGAACATTTAGGTCATTTACGTCCTCCCTAGTCTTATTCTTGTCCAATTAGGGTTTTTATGCAATCTTGTGCATCCAATAGGTGTGTTTGTGTCATTGGAGGAACTTTTAGGTCATTTTCGTCCTTCCTAGTCTTATTCTTGTCCAATTAGGGTTTTTATGCAATCTTGTGCATCCAATAGGTGTGTTTGTGTCATTGGACGAACATTTAGGTCATTTTCGTCCTCCCTAGGCTTATTCTTGTCCAATTACGGTTTTTAACCAACCTTGTGCATCCAAAAAGTTCAATTGTGTCATTGGTTGAACATTTAGGTTATTTTCGTCCTCCCTAGGCTTATTCTTGTCCAATTATGGTTTTTAACCAACCTTGTGCATCCAATAAGTTCATTTGTGTCATTGGAGGAACATTTTGGTCATTTTCGTCCTCCCTAGTCTTATTCTTGTCCAATTAGGGTTTTTATGCAATCTTGTGCATCCAATAGGTGTATTTGTGTCATTGGAAGAACATTTAGGTCATTTTCGTCCTCCCTAGGCTTATTCTTGTCCAATTAGGGTTTTTAACCAATCTTGTGCATCCAATAAGTTCATTTGTGTCAATGGATGAACATTTAGGTCATTTTCGTCCTCCCTAGGCTTATTCGTGTCCAATTAGGGTTTTTAACCAATCTTGTGCATCCAACAAGTTCATTTGTGTCATTGGATGATCATTTAGGTCATTTTCGTCCTCCTTAGTCTTATTCTTGTCCAATTAGGGTTTTAAGCAATCTTTTGCATCCAATAAGTGTGTTTGTGTCATTGGATGAAAATTTAGGTCATTTTCTGCCTCCCTATGCTTATTCTTGTCCAATTAGGGTTTTTAACCAATTAGGGATGAACATTTAGGTCATTTTCGTCCTCCCTAGGCTTATTCGTGTCCAATTAGGGTTTTTAACCAATCTTGTGCATCCAATAAGTTCATTTGTGTCATTGGATGATCATTTAGGTCATTTTCGTCCTCCTTAGTCTTATTCTTGTCCAATTAGGGTTTTAAGCAATCTTTTGCATCCAATAAGTGTGTTTGTGTCATTGGATGAAAATTTAGGTCATTTTCGTCCTCCCTAGTCTTATTCTTGTCCAATTAGGGTTTTTATGCAATCTTGTGCATCCAATAGGTGTGTTGTGTCATTGGACGAACATTTAGGTCATTTTCGTCCTCCCTAGGCTTATTCTTGTCCAATTAGGGTTTTTAACCAATCTTGTGCATCCAATAGGTGTTTTTGTGTCATTGGAGGAACATTTAGGTCATTTTCGTCCTCACTAGGCTTATTCTTGTCCAATTAGGGTTTTTAGCCAATCTTGTGCATCCAATAAGTTCATTTGTGTCATTGGAGGAACATTTAGGTCATTTTCGTCCTCCCTAGGCTTATTCTTGTCCAATTAGGGTTTTAAACCAATCTTGTGCATCCAATAAGTTCATTTGTGTCATTGGAGGAACATTTAGGTCATTTTCGTCTTCCCTAGGCTTATTCTTGTCCAATTAGGGTTTTTATGCAATCTTGTGCTTCCAATAGGTGTGGTTGTGTCATTGGACGAACATTTAGGTCATTTTCGCCCTCCCTAGGCTTATTCTTGTCCAATTAGGGTTTTTAACCAATCTTGTGCATCCAATAAGTTCATTTGTGTCATTGGATGAACATTTAGGTCATTTTCGTCCTCCCTTGGCTTATTCTTGTCCAATTTGGGTTTTTAACCAATCTTGTGCATCCAATAAGTTCATTTGTGTCATTAGATGAACATTTAGGTCATTTTCGTCCTCCCTTGGCTTATTCTTGTCCAATTAGGGTTTTTAACCAGTCTTGTGCATCCAATAAGTTCATTTGTGTCATTGGATGAACATTTAGGTCATTTTCATCCTCCCTAGTCTTATTCTTGTCCAATTAGGACTTTTATGCAATCTTGTGCATCCAATAGGTGTGTTTTTGTCATTGGGGGAACATTTAGGTCATCTTCGTCCTCCCTAGTCTTATTCTTGTCCAATTAGGGTTTTTATGCAATCTTGTGCTTCCAATAGGTGTGGTTGTGTCATTGGACGAACATTTAGGTCATTTTCGCCCTCCCTAGACTTAATCTTGTCCACTTAGAGTTTGTAACCAACCTTGTGCATCCAATAAGTTCATTTGTGTCATTGGAGGAACATTTAGGTCATTTTTGTCCTCCCTAGTCTTATTCTTGTCCAATTAGGGTTTTTATGCAATCTTGTGCATCCAATAGGTGTGTTGTGTCATTGGACGAACATTTAGGTCATTTTCGTCCTCCCTAGGCTTATTCTTGTCCAATTAGGGTTTTTAACCAATCTTGTGCATCCAATAGGTGTTTTTGTGTCATTGGAGGAACATTTAGGTCATTTTCGTCCTCACTAGGCTTATTCTTGTCCAATTAGGGTTTTTAGCCAATCTTGTGCATCCTATAAGTTCATTTGTGTCATTAGAGGAACATTTAGGTCATTTTCGTCCTCCCTAGGCTTATTCTTGTCCAATTAGGGTTTTAAACCAATCTTGTGCATCCAATAAGTTCATTTGTGTCATTGGATAAACATTTAGGTCATTTTCGTCCTCCGTAGTCTTATTCTTGTCCAATTAGGGTTTTTATGTAATCTTGTGCATCCAATAGGTGTGTTTGTGTCATTGGATGAACATTTAGGTCATTTTCGTCCTCCCTTGGCTTATTCTTGTCCAATTAGGGTTTTTAACAAACCTTGTGCATCCAATAAGTTCATTTGTGTCATTGGTTGAACATTTAGGTCATTTTCGTCCTCCCTAGGCTTATTCTTGTCCAATTAGGGTTTTTAACCAACCTTCTGCATCCAATAAGTTCATTTGTGTCATTGGAGGAACATTTAGGTCATTTTCGTCTTCCCTAGGCTTATTCTTGTCCAATTAGGGTTTTTATGCAATCTTGTGCATCCAACAGGTGTGTTTGTGTCATTGGACGAACATTTAGGTCATTTTCGTCGTCCCTAGGCTTATTCTTGTCCAATTAGGGTTTTTATGCAATCTTGTGCATCCAATAGGTGTGTTTGTGTCATTGGAGGAACATTTAGTTTATTTTCGTCCTCCCTAGTCTTATTCTTGTCCAATTAGGGTTTTTATGCAATCTTGTGCATCCAATAGGTGTGTTTGTGTCATTGGACGAACATTTAGGTCATTTTCGTCCTCCCTATGCTTATTCTTGTCCAATTAGGGTTTTTAACCAATCTTGTGCATCCAATAAGTTCATTTGTATCATTACACGAACATTTAGGTCATTTTCGTCCTCCCTAGGCTTATTCTTGTCCAATTAGGGTTTTTAGCCAATCTTGTGCATCCAATAAGTTCATTTGTGTCATTGGAGGAAGATTTAGGTCATTTTCGTCCTCCCTAGGCTTATTCTTGTCCAATTAGGGTTTTTAACCAATCTTGTGCATCCAATAGGTGTGTTTGTGTCATTGGAGGAACATTTAGGTCATTTTCGTCCTACCTAGTCTTATTCTTGTCCAATTAGGGTTTTTATGCAATCTTGTGCATCCAATAGGTGTGTTTGTGTCATTGGACGAACATTTAGGTCATTTTCGTCCTCCCTAGGCTTATTCTTGTCCAATTAGGGTTTTTAACCAATCTTGTGCATCCAATAAGTTCATTTGTGTCATTGGATGAACATTTAGGTCATTTTCGTCCTCCCTAGGCTTATTCTTGTCCAATTAGGGTTTTCAACCAATCTTGTGCATTTGTGTCATTGGATGAACATTTAGGTCATTTTCGTTCTCCCTAGGCTTATTATTGTCCAATTAGGGTTTTTAACCAATCTTGTGCATCCAATAAGTTCATTTGTGTCATTGGATGAACATTTAGGTCATTTTCGTCCTCCCTAGTCTTATTCTTGTCCAATTAGGGTTTTTATGCAATCTTGTGCACCCAATAGGTGTGTTTGTGTCATTGGACGAACATTTAGGTTATTTTCGTCCTCCCTAGTCTTATTCTTGTCCAATTAGGGTTTTTATGCTATCTTGTGCATCCAATAGGTGTGTTTGTGTCATTGGAGGAACATTTAGGTCATTTTCGTCCTCCCTAGTCTTATTCTTGTCCAATTAGGGTTTTTATGCAATCTTGTGCATCCAATAGGTGTGTTTGTGTCATTGGACGAACATTTAGGTCATTTTCGTCCTCCCTAGGCTTATTCTTGTCCGATTAGGGTTTTTAACCAATCTTGTGCATCCAATAAGTTCATTTGTGTCATTGGAGGAACATTTAGGTCATTTTCGTCCTCCCTAGTCTTATTCTTGTCCAATTAGGGTTTTTATGCAATCTTGTGCATCCAATAGGTGTGTTGTGTCATTGGACGAACATTTAGGTCATTTTCGTCCTCCCTAGGCTTATTCTTGTCCAATTAGGGTTTTTAACCAATCTTGTGCATCCAATAGGTGTTTTTGTGTCATTGGAGGAACATTTAGGTCATTTTCGTCCTCCCTAGTCTTATTCTTGTCCAGTTAGGGTTTTTATGCAATATTGTGCATCCAATAGGTGTGTATGTGTCATTGGACGAACATTTAGGTCATTTTCGTCGTCCCTAGCCTTATTCTTGTCCAATTAGGGTTTTTAACCAACCTTGTGCATCCAATAAGTTCATTTGTGTCATTGGATGAACATTTACGTCATTTTCGTCCTCCCTAGGCTTATTCTTGTCCAATTAGGGTTTTTAACCAATCTTGTGCATCCAATAGGTGTGTTTGTGTCATTGGAGGAACATTTAGGTCATTTTCGTCCTCCCTAGTCTTATTCTTGTCCAATTAGGGTTTTTATGCAATCTTGTGCATCCAATAGGTTTGTTTGTGTCATTGGACGAACATTTAGGTCATTTTCGTCGTCCCTAGGCTTATTCTTGTCCAATTAGGGATTTTATGTAATCTTGTGCATCCAATAGGTGTGTTTGTGTCATTGGAGGAACATTTAGTTTATTTTCGTCCTCCCTAGTCTTATTCTTGTCCAATTAGGGTTTTTATGCAATCTTGTGCATCCAATAGGTGTGTTTGTGTCATTGGACGAACATTTAGGTCATTTTCGTCCTCCCTATGCTTATTCTTGTCCAATTAGGGTTTTTAACCAATCTTGTGCATCCAATAAGTTCATTTGTATCATTACACGAACATTTAGGTCATTTTCGTCCTCCCTAGGCTTATTCTTGTGCAATTAGGGTTTTTAACCAATCATGTGCATCCAATAAGTTGATTTGTGTCATTGGATGAACATTTAGGTCATTTTCGTCCTCCCTTGGCTTATTCTTGTCCAATTAGGGTTTTTAACCAATCTTGTGCATCCAATAGGTGTGTTTGTGTCATTGGAGGAACATTTAGGTCATTTTCGTCCTCCCTAGTCTTATTCTTGTCCAATTAGGGTTTTTATGCAATCTTGTGCATCCAATAGGTGTGTTTGTGTCATTGGACGAACATTTAGGTCATTTTCGTCCTCCCTAGGCTTATTCTTGTCTAATTACGGTTTTTAACCAATCTTGTGCATCCAATAAGTGCATTTGTGTCATTGGATGAACATTTAGGTCATTTTCGTCTTACCTAGGCTTATTCTTGTCCAATTAGGGTTTTTAACCAATCTTGTGCATCCAATAAGTTCATTTGTGTCAGTAGACGAACATTTAGGTCATTTTCGTCCTCCCTAGGCTTATTCTTGTCCAATTAGGGTTTTTAACCAATCTTGTGCATCCAATAGGTGTGTTTGTGTCATTGGAGGAACATTTAGGTCATTTTCGTCCTCCCTAGTCTTATTCTTGTCCAATTAGGGTTTTTATGCAATCTTGTGCATCCAATAGGTGTGTTTGTGTCATTGGACGAACATTTGGGTCATTTTAGTCCTCCTTAGGCTTATTCTTGTCCAATTAGGGTTTTTAATCAACCTTGTGCATCCAATAAGTTCATTTTTGTCATTAGACGAACATTTAGGTCATTTTCATCCTCCCTAGGCTTATTCTTGTCCAATTAGGGTTTTTAACCAATCTTGTGCATCCAATAAGTTCATTTGTGTCATTGGATGAACATTTAGGTCATTTTCGTCCTCCCTAGGCTTATTCTTGTCCAATTAGGGTTTTTAACCAATCTTGTGCATCCAATAAGTTCATTTGTGTCATTGGATGAACATTTAGGTCATTTTCGTCCTCCCTAGGCTTATTCTTGTCCAGTTAGGGTTTTTAACCAACCTTGTGCATCCAATAAGTTCATTTGTGTCATTGGAGGAACATTTAGGTCATTTTTCGTCCTCCCTAGTCTTATTCTTGTCCAATTCGGGTTTTTATGCAATCTTGTACATCCATTAGGTGTGTTTGTGTCATTGGACGAACATTTAGGTCATTTTCGTCCTCCCTAGGCTTATTCTTGTCCAATTAGGGTTTTTAACCAATCTTGTGCATCCAATAAGTTCATTTGTGTCATTGGATGAACATTTAGGTCATTTTCGTCCTCCCTAGGCTTATTCTTGTCCAATTAGGGTTTTCAACCAATCTTGTGCACCCAATAAGTTCATTTGTGTCATTGGATGAACATTTAGGTCATTTTCGTCCTCCCTAGGCTTATTCTTGTCCAATTATGGTTTTTAACCAATCTTGTGCATCCAATAAGTTCATTTGTGTCATTGGATGAACATTTAGGTCATTTTCGTCTTCCCTAGGCTTATTCTTGTCCAATTAGGGTTTTTAACCAATCTTGTGCATCCAATAAGTTCATTTGTGTCATTGGAGGAACATTTAGATCATTTTCGTCCTCCCTAGGCTTATTCTTGTCCAATTAGGGTTTTTAACCAATCTTGTGCATCCAATAAGTTCATTTGTGTCATTGGATGAACATTTAGGTCATTTTCGTCCTCCCTAGGCTTATTCTTGTCCAATTAGTGTTTTTAGCCAATCTTGTGCATCCAATAAGTTCATTTGTGTCATTGGAGGAACATTTAGGTCATTTTCGTCCTCCCTAGGCTTATTCTTGTCCAATTAGGGTTTTAAACCAATCTTGTGCATCCAATAAGTTCATTTGTGTCATTGGATAAACATTTAGGTCATTTTCGTCCTCCGTAGTCTTATTCTTGTCCAATTAGGGTTTTTATGTAATCTTGTGCATCCAATAGGTGTGTTTGTGTCATTGGATGAACATTTAGGTCATTTTCGTCCTCCCGTGGCTTATTCTTGTCCAATTAGGGTTTTTAACAAACCTTGTGCATCCAATAAGTTCATTTGTGTCATTGGTTGAACATTTAGGTCATTTTCGTCCTCCCTAGGCTTATTCTTGTCCAATTAGGGTTTTTAACCAACCTTCTGCATCCAATAAGTTCATTTGTGTCATTGGAGGAACATTTAGGTCATTTTCGTCTTCCCTAGGCTTATTCTTGTCCAATTAGGGTTTTTAACCAATCTTGTGCATCCAATAGGTGTTTTTGTGTCATTGGAGGAACATTTAGGTCATTTTCGTCCTCCGTAGTCTTATTCTTGTCCAATTAGGGTTTTTATGCAATATTGTGCATCCAATAGGTGTGTTTGTGTCATTGGACGAACATTTAGGTCATTTTCATCGTCCCTAGCCTTATTCTTGTCCAATTACGGTTTTTAACCAACCTTGTGCATCCAAAAAGTTCATTTGTGTCATTGGATGACCATTTAGATCATTTTCGTCCTCCCTTGGCTTATTCTTGTCCAATTAGGGTTTTTAACCAGTCTTGTGCATCCAATAAGTTCATTTGTGTCATTGGATGAACATTTAGGTCATTTTCATCCTCCCTAGTCTTATTCTTGTCCAATTAGGATTTTTATGCAATCTTGTGCATCCAATAGGTGTGTTTTTGTCATTGGGGGAACATTTAGGTCATCTTCGTCCTCCCTAGTCTTATTCTTGTCCAATTAGGGTTTTTATGCAATCTTGTGCTTCCAATAGGTGTGGTTGTGTCATTGGACGAACATTTAGGTCATTTTCGCACTCCCTAGACTTAATCTTGTCCACTTAGAGTTTGTAACCAACCTTGTGCATCCAATAAGTTCATTTGTGTCATTGGAGGAACATTTAGGTCATTTTTGTCCTCCCTAGTCTTATTCTTGTCCAATTAGAATTTTTATGCAATCTTGTGCATCCAATAGGTGTGTTGTGTCATTGGACGAACATTTAGGTCATTTTCGTCCTCCCTAGGCTTATTCTTGTCCAATTAGGGTTTTTAACCAATCTTGTGCATCCAATAGGTGTTTTTGTGTCATTGGAGGAACATTTAGGTCATTTTCGTCCTCACTAGGCTTATTCTTGTCCAATTAGGGTTTTTAGCCAATCTTGTGCATCCAATAAGTTCATTTGTGTCATTGGAGGAACATTTAGGTCATTTTCGTCCTCCCTAGGCTTATTCTTGTCCAATTAGGGTTTTAAACCAATCTTGTGCATCCAATAAGTTCATTTGTGTCATTGGATAAACATTTAGGTCATTTTCGTCCTCCCTAGTCTTATACTTGTCCAATTAGGGTTTTTATGTAATCTTGTGCATCCAATAGGTGTGTTTGTGTCATTGGACGAACATTTAGGTCATTTTCGTCCTCCCTAGGCTTATTCTTGTCCAATTAGGGTTTTTAACCAACCTTGTGCATCAAATAAGTTCATTTGTGTCATTGGTTGAACATTTATGTCATTTTCGTCCTCCCTAGGCTTATTCTTGTCCAATTAGGGTTTTTATGCAATCTTGTGCATCCAATAGGTGTGTTTGTGTCATTGGACGAACATTTAGGTCATTGTCGTCCTCCCTAGGCTTATTCTTGTCCAATTAGGGTTTTTAACCAACCTTGTGCTTCCAATAAGTTCATTTGTGTAATTGGTTGAACATTTAGGACATTTTCGTCCTCCCTAGGCTTATTCTTGTCCAATTAGGGTTTTTAACCAATCATGTGCATCCAATAGGTGTGTTTGTGTCATTGGAGGAACATTTAGGTCATTTTCGTCCTCCCTAGTTTTATTCTTGTCCAATTAGGGTTTTTATGCAATATTGTGCATCCAATAGGTGTGTTTGTGTCATTGGACGATCATTTAGGTCATTTTCGTCGTCCCTAGCCTTATTCTTGTCCAATTAGGGTTTTTAACCAACCTTGTGCATCCAATAAGTTCATTTGTGTCATTGGATGAACATTTAGGTCATTTTCGTCCTCCCTAGGCTTATTCTTGTCCAATTAGGGTTTTTAGCCAATCCTGTGCATCCAATAGGTGTGTTTGTGTCATTGGAGGAACATTTAGGTCATTTTCGTCCTCCCTAGTCTTATTCTTGTCCAATTAGGGTTTTTATGCAATCTTGTGCATCCAATAGGTGTGTTTGTGTCATTGGACGAACATTTAGGTCATTTTCGTCCTCCCTAGGCTTATTCTTGTCTAATTACGGTTTTTAACCAATCTTGTGCATCCAATAAGTGCATTTGTGTCATTGGATGAACATTTAGGTCATTTTCGTCTTACCTAGGCTTATTCTTGTCCAATTAGGGTTTTTAACCAATCTTGTGCATCCAATAAGTTCATTTGTGTCAGTAGACGAACATTTAGGTCATTTTCGTCCTCCCTAGGCTTATTCTTGTCCAATTAGGGTTTTTAACCAATCTTGTGCATCCAATAGGTGTGTTTGTGTCATTGGAGGAACATTTAGGTCATTTTCGTCCTCCCTAGTCTTATTCTTGTCCAATTAGGGTTTTTATGCAATCTTGTGCATCCAATAGGTGTGTTTGTGTCATTGGACGAACATTTGGGTCATTTTAGTCCTCCTTAGGCTTATTCTTGTCCAATTAGGGTTTTTAATCAACCTTGTGCATCCAATAAGTTCATTTTTGTCATTAGACGAACATTTAGGTCATTTTCATCCTCCCTAGGCTTATTCTTGTCCAATTAGGGTTTTTAACCAATCTTGTGCATCCAATAAGTTCATTTGTGTCATTGGATGAACATTTAGGTCATTTTCGTCCTCCCTAGGCTTATTCTTGTCCAATTAGGGTTTTTAACCAATCTTGTGCATCCAATAAGTTCATTTGTGTCATTGGATGAACATTTAGGTCATTTTCGTCCTCCCTAGGCTTATTCTTGTCCAATTAGGGTTTTTAACCAATCTTGTGCATCCAATAAGTTCATTTGTGTCATTGGATGAACATTTAGGTCATTTTCGTCCTCCCTAGGCTTATTCTTGTCCAATTAGGCTTTTTAGCCAATCTTGTGCATCTAATAAGTTCATTTGTGTCATTGGAGGAACATTTAGGTCATTTTCGTCCTCCTTAGGCTTATTCTTGTCCAATTAGGGTTTTTAACCAATCTTGTGCATCAAATAAGTTCATTTGTGTCATTGGATGAACATTTAGGTCATTTTCGTCTTCCCTAGGCTTATTCTTGTCCAATTAGGGTTTTTAACCAATCTTGTGCATCCAATAGGTGTGTTTGTGTCATTGGAAAAACATTTAGGTCATTTTCGTCCTCCCTAGTCTTATTCTTGTCCAATTAGGGTTTTTATGTAATCTTGTGCATCCAATAGGTGTGTTTGTGTCATTGGACAAACATTTAGGTTATTTTCGTCCTCCCTAGGCTTATTCTTGTCCAATTAGGGGTTTTAACCAATCTTGTGCATCCAATAAGTTCATTTGTGTCATTAGACGAACATTTAAGTCATTTTCGTCCTCCCTAGGCTTATTCTTGTCCAATTAGCGTTTTTAACCAATCATGTGCATCCAATAAGTTGCTTTGTGTCATTGGATGAACATTTAGGTCATTTTCGTCCTCCCTAGGCTTATTCTTGTCCAATTAGGGTTTTTAACCAATCTTGTGCATCCAATAGGTGTGTTTGTGTCATTGGATGAACATTTAGGTCATTTTCGTCCTCCCTAGGCTTATTCTTGTCCGATTAGGATTTTTAACCAATCTTGTGCATCCAATAAGTTCATTTGTGTCATTGGATGAACATTTAGGTCATTTTCGTCCTCCCTAGTCTTATTCTTGTCCAATTAGGGTTTTTATGCAATCTTGTGCATCCAATAGGTGTGTTTTTGTCATTGGAGGATCATTTAGGTCATTTTCGTCCTTCCTAGTCTTATTCTTGTCGAATTAGGGTTTTTATGCAATCTTGTGCATCCAATAGGTGTGTTTGTGTCATTGGAGGAACATTTAGGTCATTTTCGTCCTCCCTAGTCTTATTCTTGTCCAATTAGGGTTTTTATGCAATCTTGTGCATCCAATAGGTGTGTTTGTGTCATTGGACGAACATTTAGGTCATTTTCGTCGTCCCTTGGCTTATTCTCGCCAATTAGGGTTTTTAACCAACCTTGTGCATCCAATAAGTTCATTTGTGTCATTGGATAAACATTTAGGTCATTTTCGTCCTCACTAGGCTTATTCTTGTCCAATTAGGGTTTTTAGCCAATCTTGTGCATCCAATAAGTTCATTTGTGTCATTGGAGGAACATTTAGGTCATTTTCGTCCTCCCTAGTCTTATTCTTGTCCAATTAGGGTTTTTATACAATCTTGTGCATCCAATAGGTGTGCTTGTGTCATTGGACGAACATTTAGGTCATTTTCGTCCTCCCTAGGCTTATTCTTGTCCAATTAGGGTTTTTATGCAATCTTGTGCATCCAATAGGTGTGTTTGTGTCATTGGACGAACATTTAGGTCATTTTCGTCCTCCCTAGGCTTATTCTTGTTCAATTAGGGTTTTTAACCAACCTTGTGCATCCAATAAAGTTCATTTGTGTCATTGGTTGAACATTTAGGTCATTTTCGTCCTCCCTAGGCTTATTCTTGTCCAATTAGGGTTTTTAACCAAGCTTGTGTATCCAATAAGTTTATTTGTGTAATTGGTGGAACATTTAGGTCATTTACGTCCTCCCTAGTCTTATTCTTGTCCAATTAGGGTTTTTATGCAATCTCGTGCATCCAATAGGTGTGTTTGTGTCATTGGAGGAACATTTAGGTCATTTTCGTCCTCCCTAGTCTTATTCTTGTCCAATTAGGGTTTTTATGCAATCTTGTGCATCCAATAGGTGTGTTTGTGTCATTGGACGAACATTTAGGTCATTTTCGTCCTCCCTAGGCTTATTCTTGTCCAATTAGGGTTTTTAACCAATCTTGTGCATCCAATAAGTTCATTTGTGTAATTGGTTGAACATTTAGGACATTTTCGTCCTCCCTAGACTTAATCTTGTCCACTTAGAGTTTGTAACCAACCTTGTGCATCCAATAAGTTAATTTGTGTCATTGGAGGAACATTTAGGTCATTTTTGTCCTCCCTAGTCTTATTCTTGTCCAATTAGGGTTTTTATGCAATCTTGTGCATCCAATAGATGTGTTGTGTCATTGGACGAACATTTAGGTCATTTTCGTCCTCCCTAGGCTTATTCTTGTCCAATTAGGGTTTTTAACCAATCTTGTGCATCCAATAGGTGTTTTTGTGTCATTGGAGGAACATTTAGGTCATTTTCGTCCTCCCTAGTCTTATTCTTGTCCAATTAGGGTTTTTAACCAACCTTGTGCATCCAATAAGTTCATTTGTGTAATTGGTTGAACATTTAGGACATTTTCGTCCTCCCTAGACTTAATCTTGTCCACTTAGAGTTTGTAACCAACCTTGTGCATCCAATAAGTTAATTTGTGTCATTGGAGGAACATTTAGGTCATTTTTGTCCTCCCTAGTCTTATTCTTGTCCAATTAGGGTTTTAAACCAATCTTGTGCATCCAATAAGTTCATTTGTGTCATTGGATAAACATTTAGGTCATTTTCGTCCTCCCTAGTCTTATTCTTGTCCAATTAGGGTTTTTATGTAATCTTGTGCATCCAATAGGTGTGTTTGTGTCATTGGACCAACATTTAGGTCATTTTCGTCCTCCCTAGGCTTATTCTTGTCCAATTAGGGTTTTTAACCAACCTTGTGCATCCAATAAGTTCATTTGTGTAATTGGTTGAACATTTAGGACATTTTCGTCCTCCCTAGACTTAATCTTGTCCACTTAGAGTTTGTAACCAACCTTGTGCATCCAATAAGTTAATTTGTGTCATTGGAGGAACATTTAGGTCATTTTTGTCCTCCCTAGTCTTATTCTTGTCCAATTAGGGTTTTTATGCAATCTTGGGCATCCAATAGATGTGTTGTGTCATTGGACGAACATTTAAGTCATTTTCGTCCTCCCTAGGCTTATTCTTGTCCAATTAGGGTTTTTAACCAATCTTGTGCATCCAATAGGTGTTTTTGTGTCATTGGAGGAACATTTAGGTCATTTTCGTCCTCCCTAGTCTTATTCTTGTCCAGTTAGGGTTTTTATGCAATATTGTGCATCCAATAGGTGTGTATGTGTCATTGGACGAACATTTAGGTCATTTTCGTCGTCCCTAGCCTTATTCTTGTCCAATTAGGGTTTTTAACCAACCTTGTGCATCCAATAAGTTCATTTGTGTCATTGGATGAACATTTACGTCATTTTCGTCCTCCCTAGGCTTATTCTTGTCCAATTAGGGTTTTTAACCAATCTTGTGCATCCAATAGGTGTGTTTGTGTCATTGGAGGAACATTTAGGTCATTTTCGTCCTCCCTAGTCTTATTCTTGTCCAATTAGGGTTTTTATGCAATCTTGTGCATCCAATAGGTTTGTTTGTGTCATTGGACGAACATTTAGGTCATTTTCGTCGTCCCTAGGCTTATTCTTGTCCAATTAGGGATTTTATGTAATCTTGTGCATCCAATAGGTGTGTTTGTGTCATTGGAGGAACATTTAGTTTATTTTCGTCCTCCCTAGTCTTATTCTTGTCCAATTAGGGTTTTTATGCAATCTTGTGCATCCAATAGGTGTGTTTGTGTCATTGGACGAACATTTAGGTCATTTTCGTCCTCCCTATGCTTATTCTTGTCCAATTAGGGTTTTTAACCAATCTTGTGCATCCAATAAGTTCATTTGTATCATTACACGAACATTTAGGTCATTTTCGTCCTCCCTAGGCTTATTCTTGTGCAATTAGGGTTTTTAACCAATCATGTGCATCCAATAAGTTGATTTGTGTCATTGGATGAACATTTAGGTCATTTTCGTCCTCCCTTGGCTTATTCTTGTCCAATTAGGGTTTTTAACCAATCTTGTGCATCCAATAGGTGTGTTTGTGTCATTGGAGGAACATTTAGGTCATTTTCGTCCTCCCTAGTCTTATTCTTGTCCAATTAGGGTTTTTATGCAATCTTGTGCATCCAATAGGTGTGTTTGTGTCATTGGACGAACATTTAGGTCATTTTCGTCCTCCCTTGGCTTATTCTTGTCCAATTAGGGTTTTTAACAAACCTTGTGCATCCAATAAGTTCATTTGTGTCATTGGTTGAACATTTAGGTCATTTTCGTCCTCCCTAGGCTTATTCTTGTCCAATTAGGGTTTTTAACCAACCTTCTGCATCCAATAAGTTCATTTGTGTCATTGGAGGAACATTTAGGTCATTTTCGTCTTCCCTAGGCTTATTCTTGTCCAATTAGGGTTTTTATGCAATCTTGTGCATCCAACAGGTGTGTTTGTGTCATTGGACGAACATTTAGGTCATTGTCGTCCTCCCTAGGCTTATTCTTGTCCAATTAGGTTTTTTAACCAACCTTGTGCATCTAATAAGTTCATTTGTGTAATTGGTTGAACATTTAGGACATTTTCGTCCTCCCTAGACTTAATCTTGTCCACTTAGAGTTTGTAACCAACCTTGTGCATCCAATAAGTTCATTTGTGTCATTGGAGGAACATTTAGGTCATTTTTGTCCTCCCTAGTCTTATTCTTGTCCAATTAGGGTTTTTATGCAATCTTGTGCATCCAATAGGTGTGTTGTGTCATTGGACGAACATTTAGGTCATTTTCGTCCTCCCTAGGCTTATTCTTGTCCAATTAGGGTTTTTAACCAATCTTGTGCATCCAATAGGTGTTTTTGTGTCATTAGAGGAACATTTAGGTCATTTTCGTCCTCCGTAGTCTTATTCTTGTCCAATTAGGGTTTTTATGCAATATTGTGCATCCAATAGGTGTGTTTGTGTCATTGGACGAACATTTAGGTCATTTTCATCGTCCCTAGCCTTATTCTTGTCCAATTACGGTTTTTAACCAACCTTGTGCATCCAAAAAGTTCAATTGTGTCATTGGTTGAACATTTAGGTTATTTTCATCCTCCCTAGGCTTATTCTTGTCCAATTATGGTTTTTAACCAACCTTGTGCATCCAATAAGTTCATTTGTGTCATTGGAGGAACATTTTGGTCATTTTCGTCCTCCCTAGTCTTATTCTTGTCCAATTAGGGTTTTTATGCAATCTTGTGCATCCAATAGGTGTATTTGTGTCATTGGAAGAACATTTAGGTCATTTTCGTCCTCCCTAGGCTTATTCTTGTCCAATTAGGGTTTTTAACCAATCTTGTGCATCCAATAAGTTCATTTGTGTCATTGGATGAACATTTAGGTCATTTTCGTCCTCCCTAGGCTTATTCGTGTCCAATTAGGGTTTTTAACCAATCTTGTGCATCCAATAAGTTCATTTGTGTCATTGGATGATCATTTAGGTCATTTTCGTCCTCCGTAGTCTTATTCTTGTCCAATTAGGGTTTTAAGCAATCTTGTGCATCCAATAAGTGTGTTTGTGTCATTGGATGAAAATTTAGGTCATTTTCTGCCTCCCTATGCTTATTCTTGTCCAATTAGGGTTTTTAACCAATCTTGTGCATCCAATAAGTTCATTTGTGTCATTGGATGAACATTTAGGTCATTTTCATCCTCCCTAGTCTTATTCTTGTCCAATTAGGATTTTTATGCAATCTTGTGCATCCAATAGGTGTGTTTGTGTCATTGGGGGAACATTTAGGTCATTTTCGTCCTCCCTAGTCTTATTCTTGTCCAATTAGGGTTTTTATGCAATCTTGTGCTTCCAATAGGTGTGGTTGTGTCATTGGACGAACATTTAGGTCATTTTCGCCCTCCCTAGGCTTATTCTTGTCCAATTAGGGTTTTTAACCAATCTTGTGAATCCAATAAGTTCATTTGTGTCATTGGATGAACATTTAGGTCATTTTCGTCCTCCCTTGGTTTATTCTTGTCCAATTAGGGTTTTTAACCAATCTTGTGCATCCAATAAGTTCATTTGTGTCATTAGACGAACATTTAGGTCATTTTCGTCTTCCCTAGGCTTATTCTTGTCCAATTAGGGTTTTTAACCAATCATGTGCATCCAATAAGTTGCTTTGTGTCATTGGATGAACATTTAGGTCATTTTCGTCCTCCCTAGGCTTATTCTTGTCCAATTAGGGTTTTTAACCAACCTTGTGCATCCAATAAGTTCATTTGTGTCATTGGTTGAACATTTAGGTCATTTTCGTCCTCCCTAGGCTTATTCTTGTCCAATTAGGGTTTTTAATCAACCATGTACATCCAATAAATTCATTTGTGTTATTGGAGGAACATTTAGGTCATTTTCGTCCTCCGTAGTCTTATTCTTGTCCAATTAGGGATTTTATGCAATCCTGTGCATCCAATAGGTGTGTTTGTGTCATTGGACGAACATTTAGGTCTTTTTCGCCCTCCCTAGGCTTATTCTTGTCCAATTAGGGTTTTTAACAAATCTTGTGCATCCAATAAGTTCATTTGTGTCATTGGATGAACATTTAGGTGATTTTCGTACTCCCTAGGCTTATTCTTGTCCAATTAGGGTTTTTAACCAATCTTGTGCATCCAATAAGTTCATTTGTGTCATTGGATGAACATTTAGGTCATTTTCGTCCTCCCTAGTCTTATTCTTGTCCAATTAGGGTTTTAAGCAATCTTGTTCATCAAATACGTGTGTTTGTGTCATTGGATGAACATTTAGGTCATTTTCGTCCTCCCTATGCTTATTCTTGTCTAATTAGGGTTTTTAACCAATCTTGTGCATCCAATAGGTGTGTTTGTGTCATTGGATAAACATTTAGGTCATTTTCGTCCTCCCTAGTCTTATTCTTGTCCAATTAGGGTTTTTATGTAATCTTGTGCATCCAATAGGTGTGTTTGTGTCATTGGACGAACATTTAGGTCATTTTCGTACTCCCTAGGCTTATTCTTGTCCAATTAGGGTTTTTAACCAACCTTGTGCATCCAATAAGTTCATTTGTGTCATTGGTTGAACATTTAGGTCATTTTCGTCCTCCCTAGGCTTATTCTTGTCCAATTAGGGTTTTTAACAAACCTTGTGTATCCAATAAGTTCATTTGTGTCATTGGTGGAACATTTAGGTCATTTAAGTCCTCCCTAGTCTTATTCTTGTCCAATTAGGGTTTTTATGCAATCTTGTGCATCCAATAGGTGTGTTTGTGTCATTGGAGGAACATTTAGGTCATTTTCGTCCTCCCTAGTCTTATTCTTGTCCAATTAGGGTTTTTATGCAATCTTGTGCATCCAATAGGTGTGTTTGTGTCATTGGACGAACATTTAGGTCATTTTGGTCCTCCCTAGGCTTATTCTTGTCCAATTAGGGTTTTTAACCAATCTTGTGCATCCAATAAGTTCATTTGTGTCATTGGATGAACATTTAGGTCATTTTCGTCATCCCAAGTCTTATTCTTGTCCATTTAGCGTTTTAAGCTATCTTGTGCATCCAATATGTGTGTTTGTGTCATTGGACGAACATTTAGGTCATTTTCGTCCTCCCTAGGCTTATTCTTGTCCAATTAGGGTTTTTAACCAATCTTGTGCATCCAATAAGTTCATTTGTGTCATTGGATGAACATTTAGGTCATTTTCGACATCCCTAGTCTTATTCTGTTCCAATTAGGGTTTTAAGCAATCTTGTGCATCCAATATGTGTGTTTGTGTCATTGGATGAACATTTAGGTCATTTTCGTCCTCCCTATGCTTATTCTTGTCCAATTAGGGTTTTTAACCAATCTTGTGCATCCAATAAGTTGATTTGTGTCATTGGATGAACATTTAGGTCATTTTCGTCCTCCCTAGGCTTATTCTTGTCCAATTAGGGTTTTTAACCAATCATGTGCATCCAATAAGTTGATTTGTGTCATTGGATGAACATTTAGGTCATTTTCGTCCTCCCTTGGCTTATTCTTGTCCAATTAGGGTTTTTAACCAATCTTGTGCATCCAATAGGTGTGTTTGTGTCATTGGAGGAACATTTAGGTCATTTTCGTCCTCCCTATGCTTATTCTTGTCCAATTAGGGTTTTTAACCAATCTTGTGCATCCAATAAGTTCATTTGTGTCATTGGATGAACATTTAGGTCATTTTCGTCCTCCCTAGTCTTATTTTTGTCCAATTGGGGTTTTTATGCAATCTTGTGCATCCAATAGGTTTGTTTGTGTCATTGGACGAACATTTAGGTCATTTTTGTCCTCCCTAGGCTTATTCTTGTCCAATTAGGGTTTTTAACCAATCTTGTGCATCCAATAGGTGTGTTTGTGTCATTGGAGGAACATTTAGGTCATTTTCGTCCTCCCTAGTCTTATTCTTGTCCAATTAGGGTTTTTATGCAATCTTGTGCATCCAATAGGTGTGTTTGTGTCATTGGACGAACATTTAGGTCATTTTCGTCGTCCCTTGGCTTATTCTCGCCAATTAGGGTTTTTAACCAACCTTGTGCATCCAATAAGTTCATTTGTGTCATTGGATAAACATTTAGGTCATTTTCGTCCTCACTAGGCTTATTCTTGTCCAATTAGGGTTTTTAGCCAATCTTGTGCATCCAATAAGTTCATTTGTGTCATTGGAGGAACATTTAGGTCATTTTCGTCCTCCCTAGGCTTATTCTTGTCCAATTAGGGTTTTTATGCAATCTTGTGCATCCAACAGGTGTGTTTGTGTCATTGGACGAACATTTAGGTCATTGTCGTCCTCCCTAGGCTTATTCTTGTCCAATTAGGTTTTTTAACCAACCTTGTGCATCTAATAAGTTCATTTGTGTAATTGGTTGAACATTTAGGACATTTTCGTCCTCCCTAGACTTAATCTTGTCCACTTAGAGTTTGTAACCAACCTTGTGCATCCAATAAGTTCATTTGTGTCGTTGGAGGAACATTTAGGTCATTTTTGTCCTCCCTAGTCTTATTCTTGTCCAATTAGGGTTTTTATGCAATCTTGTGCATCCAATAGGTGTGTTGTGTCATTGGACGAACATTTAGGTCATTTTCGTCCTCCCTAGGCTTATTCTTGTCCAATTAGGGTTTTTAACCAATCTTGTGCATCCAATAGGTGTTTTTGTGTCATTGGAGGAACATTTAGGTCATTTTCGTCCTCCGTAGTCTTATTCTTGTCCAATTAGGGTTTTTATGCAATATTGTGCATCCAATAGGTGTGTTTGTGTCATTGGACGGACATTTAGGTCATTTTCATCGTCCCTAGCCTTATTCTTGTCCAATTACGGTTTTTAACCAACCTTGTGCATCCAAAAAGTTCATTTGTGTCATTGGATGACCATTTAGATCATTTTCGTCCTCCCTAGGCTTATTCTTGTCCAATTAGGGTTTTTATGCAATCTTGTGCATCCAGTAGGTGTGTTTATGTCATTGGAGGAACATTTAGGTCATTTTCGTCCTCCCTAGTCTTATTCTTGTCCAATTAGGGTTTTTATGCAATCTTGTGCATCCAATAGGTGTGTTTGTGTCATTGGACGAACATTTAGGTCATTTTCGTCGTCCCTAGACTTATTCTTGTCCAATTAGGGTTTTTAACCAACCTTGTGCATCCAAAAAGTTCAATTGTGTCATTGGTTGAACATTTAGGTTATTTTCATCCTCCCTAGGCGTATTCTTGTCCAATTATGGTTTTTAACCAACCTTGTGCATCCAATAAGTTCATTTGTGTCATTGGAGGAACATTTTGGTCATTTTCGTCCTCCCTAGTCTTATTCTTGTCCAATTAGGGTTTTTATGCAATCTTGTGCATCCAATAGGTGTATTTGTGTCATTGGAAGAACATTTAGGTCATTTTCGTCCTCCCTAGGCTTATTCTTGTCCAATTAGGGTTTTTAACCAATCTTGTGCATCCAATAAGTTCATTTGTGTCAATGGATGAACATTTAGGTCATTTTCGTCCTCCCTAGGCTTATTCGTGTCCAATTAGGGTTTTTAACCAATCTTGTGCATCCAATAAGTTCATTTGTGTCATTGGATGATAATTTAGGTCATTTTCGTCCTCCCTAGTCTTATCCTTGTCCAATTAGGGTTTTAAGCAATCTTTTGCATCCAATAAGTGTGTTTGTGTCATTGGATGAAAATTTAGGTCATTTTCTGCCTCCCTATGCTTATTCTTGTCCAATTAGGGTTTTTAACCAATCTTGTGCATCCAATAAGTTCATTTGTGTCATTGGATGAACATTTAGGTCATTTTCATCCTC
Source organism: Cicer pinnatifidum (assembly GCA_037974775.1). Lineage (NCBI taxonomy): Eukaryota > Viridiplantae > Streptophyta > Magnoliopsida > Fabales > Fabaceae > Cicer > Cicer pinnatifidum. The sequence continues at coordinate 137,758 of JBBPBR010000118.1, read as the reverse complement.
CCTAGTCTTATTCTTGTCCAATTAGGATTTTTATGCAATCTTGTGCATCCAATAGGTGTGTTTGTGTCATTGGGGGAACATTTAGGTCATTTTCGTCCTCCCTAGTCTTATTCTTGTCCAATTAGGGTTTTTATGCAATCTTGTGCTTCCAATAGGTGTGGTTGGGTCATTGGACGAACATTTAGGTCATTTTCGCCCTCCCTAGGCTTATTCTTGTCCAATTAGGGTTTTTAACCAATCTTGTGCATCCAATAAGTTCATTTGTGTCATTGGATGAACATTTAGGTCATTTTCGTCCTCCCTTGGCTTATTCTTGTCCAATTTGGGTTTTTAACCAATCTTGTGCATCCAATAAGTTCATTTGTGTCATTAGATGAACATTTAGGTCATTTTCGTCCTCCCTTGGCTTATTCTTGTCCAATTAGGGTTTTTAACCAGTCTTGTGCATCCAATAAGTTCATTTGTGTCATTGGATGAACATTTAGGTCATTTTCATCCTCCCTAGTCTTATTCTTGTCCAATTAGGATTTTTATGCAATCTTGTGCATCCAATAGGTGTGTTTTTGTCATTGGGGGAACATTTAGGTCATCTTCGTCCTCCCTAGTCTTATTCATGTCCAATTAGGGTTTTTATGCAATCTTGTGCTTCCAATAGGTGTGGTTGTGTCATTGGACGAACATTTAGGTCATTTTCGCCCTCCCTAGACTTAATCTTGTCCACTTAGAGTTTGTAACCAACCTTGTGCATCCAATAAGTTCATTTGTGTCATTGGAGGAACAGTTAGGTCATTTTTGTCCTCCCTAGTCTTATTCTTGTCCAATTAGGGTTTTTATGCAATCTTGTGCATCCAATAGGTGTGTTGTGTCATTGGACGAACATTTAGGTCATTTTCGTCCTCCCTAGGCTTATTCTTGTCCAATTAGGGTTTTTAACCAATCTTGTGCATCCAATAGGTGTTTTTGTGTCATTGGAGGAACATTTAGGTCATTTTCGTCCTCACTAGGCTTATTCTTGTCCAATTAGGGTTTTTAGCCAATCTTGTGCATCCAATAAGTTCATTTGTGTCATTGGAGGAACATTTAGGTCATTTTCGTCCTCCCTAGGCTTATTCTTGTCCAATTAGGGTTTTAAACCAATCTTGTGCATCCAATAAGTTCATTTGTGTCATTGGATAAACATTTAGGTCATTTTCGTCCTCCCTAGTCTTATACTTGTCCAATTAGGGTTTTTATGTAATCTTGTGCATCCAATAGGTGTGTTTGTGTCATTGGACGAACATTTAGGTCATTTTCGTCCTCCCTAGGCTTATTCTTGTCCAATTAGGGTTTTTAACCAACCTTGTGCATCAAATAAGTTCATTTGTGTCATTGGTTGAACATTTAGGTCATTTTCGTCCTCCCTAGGCTTATTCTTGTCCAATTAGGGTTTTTATGCAATCTTCTGCATCCAATAGGTGTGTTTGTGTCATTGGACGAACATTTAGGTCATTGTCGTCCTCCCTAGGCTTATTCTTGTCCAATTAGGGTTTTTAACCAACCTTGTGCTTCCAATAAGTTCATTTGTGTAATTGGTTGAACATTTAGGACATTTTCGTCCTCCCTAGACTTAATCTTGTCCACTTAGAGTTTGTAACCAACCTTGTGCATCCAATAAGTTCATTTGTGTCATTGGCGGAACATTTAGGTCATTTTTGTCCTCCCTAGTCTTATTCTCTTCCAATTAGGGTTTTTATGCAATCTTGTCCCTCCTATAGGTGTGTTGTGTCATTGGACGAACATTTAGGTCATTTTCGTCCTCCCTAGGCTTATTCTTGTCCAATTAGGGTTTTTAACCAATCTTGTGCATCCAATAGGTGTGTTTGTGTCATTGGAGGAACATTTAGGTCATTTTCGTCCTCCCTAGTCTTATTCTTGTCCAATTAGGGTTTTTATGCAATCTTGTGCATCCAATAGGTGTGTTTGTGTCATTGGACGAACATTTAGGTCATTTTCATCCTCCATAGGCTTATTCTTGTCCAATTAGGGTTTTTAACCAACCTTGTGCATCCAATAAGTTCATTTGTGTCCTTGGTTGAACATTTAGGTCATTTTCATCCTCCCTAGGCTTATTCTTGTCCAGTTAGGGTTTTTAACCAATCTTGTGCATCCAATAAGTTCATTTGTGTCATTGGATGAACATTTAGGTCATTTTCGTCCTCCCTAGTCTTATTCTTGTCCAATTAGGGTTTTAAGCAATCTTGTGCATCCAATATGTGTGTTTGCGTCATTGGATGAACATTTAGGTCATTTTCGTCCTCCCTATGCTTATTCTTGTCCAATTAGGGTTTTTAACCAATCTTGTGCATCCAATAAGTTCATTTGTGTCATTGGATGAACATTTAGGTCATTTTCGTCCTCAATAGTCTTATTCTTGTCCAATTAGGGTTTTTATGCAATCTTGTGCATCCAATAGGTGTGTTTGTGTCATTGGAGGAACATTTAGGTCATTTTCGTCCTCCCTAGGCTTATTCTTGTCCAATTAGGGTTTTTAACTAATCTTGTGCATCCAATAAGTTCATTTGTGTCATTGGATGAACATTTAGGTCATTTTCGTCCTCCCTAGGCTTATTCTTGTCCAATTAGTGTTTTTAGCCAATCTTGTGCATCCAATAAGTTCATTTGTGTCATTGGAGGAACATTTAGGTCATTTTCGTCCTCCCTAGGCTTATTCTTGTCCAATTAGGGTTTTAAACCAATCTTGTGCATCCAATAAGTTCATTTGTGTCATTGGATAAACATTTAGGTCATTTTCGTCTTCCCTAGTCTTATTCTTGTCCAATTAGGGTTTTAATGTAATCTTGTGCATCCAATAGGTGTGTTTGTGTCATTGGACGAACATTTAGGTCATTTTCGTCCTCCCTAGGCTTATTCTTGTCCAATTATGGTTTTTAACCAACCTTGTGCATCCAATAAGTTCATTTGTGTCATTGGTTGAACATTTAGGTCATTTTCGTCCTCCCTAGGCTTATTCTTGTCCAATTAGGGTTTTTAACCAATCTTGTGCATCCAATAGGTGTGTTTGTGTCATTGGAGGAACATTTAGGTCATTTTCGTCCTCCCTAGTTTTATTCTTGTCCAATTAGGGTTTTTATGCAATATTGTGCATCCAATAGGTGTGTTTGTGTCATTGGACGAACATTTAGGTCATTTTCGTCGTCCCTAGGCTTATTGTTGTCCAATTAGGGTTTTTAACCAACCTTGTGAATCCAATAAGTTCATTTATGTCATTGGACGAACATTTAGGTCATTTTCGTCGTCCCTAGGCTTATTGTTGTCCAATTAGGGTTTTTAACCAACCTTGTGAATCCAATAAGTTCATTTGTTTCATTGGATGAACATTTAGGTCATTTTCGTCCTCCCTAGGCTTATTCTTGTCCAATTAGGGTTTTTAACCAACCTTGTGCTTCCAATAAGTTCATTTGTGTAATTGGTTGAACATTTAGGACATTTTCGTCCTCCCTAGACTTAATCTTGTCCACTTAGAGTTTGTAACCAACCTTGTGCATCCAATAAGTTCATTTGTGTCATTGGCGGAACATTTAGGTCATTTTTGTCCTCCCTAGTCTTATTCTCTTCCAATTAGGGTTTTTATGCAATCTTGTCCCTCCTATAGGTGTGTTGTGTCATTGGACGAACATTTAGGTCATTTTCGTCCTCCCTAGGCTTATTCTTGTCCAATTAGGGTTTTTAACCAATCTTGTGCATCCAATAGGTGTGTTTGTGTCATTGGAGGAACATTTAGGTCATTTTTGTCCTCCCTAGTTTTATTCTTGTCCAATTAGGGTTTTTATGCAATATTGTGCATCCAAAAGGTGTGTTTGTGTCATTGGACGAACATTTAGGTCATTTTCGTCGTCCCTAGGCTTATTGTTGTCCAATTAGGGTTTTTAACCAACCTTGTGAATCCAATAAGTTCATTTATGTCATTGGACGAACATTTAGGTCATTTTCGTCGTCCCTAGGCTTATTGTTGTCCAATTAGGGTTTTTAACCAACCTTGTGAATCCAATAAGTTCATTTGTTTCATTGGATGAACATTTAGGTCATTTTCGTCCTCCCTAGGCTTATTCTTGTCCAATTAGGGTTTTTAACCAATCTTGTGCATCCAATAACTTCATTTGTGTCATTGGACGAACATTTAGGTCATTTTCGTCCTCACTAGGCTTATTCTTGTCCAATTAGGGTTTTTAGCCAATCTTGTGCATCCAATAAGTTCATTTGTGTCATTGGAGGAACATTTAGGTCATTTTCGTCCTCCCTAGGCTTATTCTTGTCCAATTAGGGTTTTTAACCAATCTTGTGCATCGAATAAGTTCATTTGTGTCATTGGACGAACATTTAGGTCATTTTCGTCTTCCCTAGGCTTATTCTTGTCCAATTAGGGTTTTTAGCCAATCTTGTGCATCCTATAAGTTCATTTGTGTCATTGGATGAACATTTAGGTCATTTTCGTCCTCCCCAGGCTTATTCTTGTCCAATTAGGGTTTTTAACCAATCTTGTGCATCCAATAGGTGTGTTTGTGTCATTGGAGGAACATTTAGGTCATTTTCGTCCTCCCTAGTCTTATTCTTGTCCAATTAGGGTTTTTATGCAATCTTGTGCATCCAATATGTGTGTTTGTGTCTTTGGACGAACATTTAGGTCATTTTCGTCGTCCCTATGCTTATTCTTGTCCAATTAGGGTTTTTATGCAATCATGTGCATCCAGTAGGTGTGTTTGTGTCATTGGAGGAACATTTAGGTCATTTTCGTCCTCCCTAGGCTTATTCTTGTCCAATTAGGGTTTTTAACCAATCATGTGCATCCAATAAGTTGATTTGTGTCATTGGATGAACATTTAGGTCATTTTCGTCCTCCCTTGGCTTATTCTTGTCCAATTAGGGTTTTTAACCAATCTTGTGCATCCAATAGGTGTGTTTGTGTCATTGGAGGAACATTTAGGTCATTTTCGTCCTCCCTAGTCTTATTCTTGTCCAATTAGGGTTTTTATGCAATCTTGTGCATCCAATAGGTGTGTTTGTGTCATTGGACGAACATTTGGGTCATTTTAGTCCTCCTTAGGCTTATTCTTGTCCAATTAGGGTTTTTAATCAACCTTGTGCATCCAATAAGTTCATTTTTGTCATTAGACGAACATTTAGGTCATTTTCATCCTCCCTAGGCTTATTCTTGTCCAATTAGGGTTTTTAACCAATCTTGTGCATCCAATAAGTTCATTTGTGTCATTGGATGAACATTTAGGTCATTTTCGTCCTCCCTAGGCTTATTCTTGTCCAATTAGGGTTTTTAACCAATCTTGTGCATCCAATAAGTTCATTTGTGTCATTGGATGAACATTTAGGTCATTTTCGTCCTCCCTAGTCTTATTCTTGTCCAATTAGGGTTTCTAACCAATCTTGTGCATCCAATAGGTGTATTTGTGTCATTGGATGAACATTTAGGTCATTTTCGTCCTCCCTAGGCTTATTCTTGTCCAATTAGGGTTTTTAAGCAATCTTGTGCATCCAATAAGTTCAGTTGTGTCATTGGATGAACATTTAGGTCATTTTCGTCCTCCCTAGGCTTATTCTTGTCCAATTAGGGTTTTTAACCAATCTTGTGCGTCCAATAAGTTCATTTGTGTCATTGGATGAACATTTAGGTCATTTTCGTCCTCCCTAGGCTTATTCTTGTCCAATTAGGGTTTTTAACCAATCATGTGCATCCAATAAGTTGATTTGTGTCATTGGATGAACATTTAGGTCATTTTCGTCCTCCCTAGGCTTATTCTTGTCCAATTAGGGTTTTTAACCAATCATGTGCATCCAATAAGTTGATTTGTGTCATTGGATGAACATTTAGGTCATTTTCGTCCTCGCTAGGCTTATTCTTGTCCAATTAGGGTTTTTAACCAATCTTGTGCATCCAATAGGTGTGTTTGTGTCATTGGACGAACATTTAGGTCATTTTCGTCCTCCCTAGGCTTATTCTTGTCCAATTAGGGTTTTTAGCCAATCTTGTGCATCCAATAAGTTCATTTGTGTCATTGGAGGAACATTTAGGTCATTTTCGTCCTCCCTAGTCTTATTCTTCTCCAATTAGGGTTTTTATGCAATCTTGTGCATCCAATATGTGTGTTTGTGTCATTGGATGAACATTTAGGTCATTTTCGTCCTCCCTAGGCTTATTCTTGTCCAATTAGGGTTTTAAACCAATCTTGTGCATCCAATAAGTTCATTTGTGTCATTGGATAAACATTTAGGTCATTTTCGTCCTCCCTAGTCTTATTCTTGTCCAATTAGGGTTTTTATGTAATCTTGTGCATCCAATAGGTGTGTTTGTGTCATTGGACCAACATTTAGGTCATTTTCGTCCTCCCTAGGCTTATTCTTGTCCAATTAGGGTTTTTAACCAACCTTGTGCATCCAATAAGTTCATTTGTGTAATTGGTTGAACATTTAGGACATTTTCGTCCTCCCTAGACTTAATCTTGTCCACTTAGAGTTTGTAACCAACCTTGTGCATCCAATAAGTTAATTTGTGTCATTGGAGGAACATTTAGGTCATTTTTGTCCTCCCTAGTCTTATTCTTGTCCAATTAGGGTTTTTATGCAATCTTGGGCATCCAATAGATGTGTTGTGTCATTGGACGAACATTTAAGTCATTTTCGTCCTCCCTAGGCTTATTCTTGTCCAATTAGGGTTTTTAACCAATCTTGTGCATCCAATAGGTGTTTTTGTGTCATTGGAGGAACATTTAGGTCATTTTCGTCCTCCCTAGTCTTATTCTTGTCCAGTTAGGGTTTTTATGCAATATTGTGCATCCAATAGGTGTGTATGTGTCATTGGACGAACATTTAGGTCATTTTCGTCGTCCCTAGCCTTATTCTTGTCCAATTAGGGTTTTTAACCAACCTTGTGCATCCAATAAGTTCATTTGTGTCATTGGATGAACATTTACGTCATTTTCGTCCTCCCTAGGCTTATTCTTGTCCAATTAGGGTTTTTAACCAATCTTGTGCATCCAATAGGTGTGTTTGTGTCATTGGAGGAACATTTAGGTCATTTTCGTCCTCCCTAGTCTTATTCTTGTCCAATTAGGGTTTTTATGCAATCTTGTGCATCCAATAGGTTTGTTTGTGTCATTGGACGAACATTTAGGTCATTTTCATCGTCCCTAGGCTTATTCTTGTCCAATTAGGGTTTTTATGCAATCTTGTGCATCCAATAGGTGTGTTTGTGTCATTGGAGGAACATTTAGTTTATTTTCGTCCTCCCTAGTCTTATTCTTGTCCAATTAGGGTTTTAATGCAATCTTGTGCATCCAATAGGTGTGTTTGTGTCATTGGACGAACATTTAGGTCATTTTCGTCCTCCCTATGCTTATTCTTGTCCAATTAGGGTTTTTAACCAATCTTGTGCATCCAATAGGTGTGTTTGTGTCATTGGACGAACATTTAGGTCATTTTCGTCGTCCCTAGGCTTATTCTTGTCCAATTAGGGTATTTATGCAATCTTGTGCATCCAATAGGTGTGTTTGTGTCATTGGAGGAACATTTAGGTCATTTTCGTCCTCCCTAGTCTTATTCTTGTCCAATTAGGGTTTTTATGCAATCTTGTGCATCCAATAGGTGTGTTTGTGTCATTGGACGAACATTTAGGTCATTTTCGTCGTCCCTTGGCTTATTCTCGCCAATTAGGGTTTTTAACCAACCTTGTGCATCCAATAAGTTCATTTGTGTCATTGGATAAACATTTAGGTCATTTTCGTCCTCACTAGGCTTATTCTTGTCCAATTAGGGTTTTTAGCCAATCTTGTGCATCCAATAAGTTCATTTGTGTCATTGGAGGAACATTTAGGTCATTTTCGTCCTCCCTAGGCTTATTCTTGTCCAATTAGGGTTTTAAACCAATCTTGTGCATCCAATAAGTTCATTTGTGTCATTGGATAAACATTTAGGTCATTTTCGTCCTCCGTAGTCTTATTCTAGTCCAATTAGGGTTTTTATGTAATCTTGTGCATCCAATAGGTGTGTTTGTGTCATTGGATGAACATTTAGGTCATTTTCGTCCTCCCTTGGCTTATTCTTGTCCAATTAGGGTTTTTAACAAACCTTGTGCATCCAATAAGTTCATTTGTGTCATTGGTTGAACATTTAGGTCATTTTCGTCCTCCCTAGGCTTATTCTTGTCCAATTAGGGTTTTTAACCAACCTTCTGCATCCAATAAGTTCATTTGTGTCATTGGAGGAACATTTAGGTCATTTTCGTCTTCCCTAGGCTTATTCTTGTCCAATTAGGGTTTTTATGCAATCTTGTGCATCCAACAGGTGTGTTTGTGTCATTGGACGAACATTTAGGTCATTGTCGTCCTCCCTAGGCTTATTCTTGTCCAATTAGGTTTTTTAACCAACCTTGTGAATCTAATAAGTTCATTTGTGTAATTGGTTGAACATTTAGGACATTTTCGTCCTCCCTAGACTTAATCTTGTCCACTTAGAGTTTGTAACCAACCTTGTGCATCCAATAAGTTCATTTGTGTCATTGGAGGAACATTTAGGTCATTTTTGTCCTCCCTAGTCTTATTCTTGTCCAATTAGGGTTTTTATGCAATCTTGTGCATCCAATAGGTGTGTTGTGTCATTGGACGAACATTTAGGTCATTTTCGTCCTCCCTAGGCTTATTCTTGTCCAATTAGGGTTTTTAACCAATCTTGTGCATCCAATAGGTGTTTTTGTGTCATTGGAGGAACATTTAGGTCATTTTCGTCCTCCGTAGTCTTATTCTTGTCCAATTAGGGTTTTTATGCAATATTGTGCATCCTATAGGTGTGTTTGTGTCATTGGACGAACATTTAGGTCATTTTCATCGTCCCTAGCCTTATTCTTGTCCAATTACGGTTTTTAACCAACCTTGTGCATCCAAAAAGTTCAATTGTGTCATTGGTTGAACATTTAGGTTATTTTCATCCTCGCTAGGCTTATTCTTGTCCAATTATGGTTTTTAACCAACCTTGTGCATCCAATAAGTTCATTTGTGTCATTGGAGGAACATTTTGGTCATTTTCGTCCTCCCTAGTCTTATTCTTGTCCAATTAGGGTTTTTTTGCAATCTTGTGCATCCAATAGGTGTATTTGTGTCATTGGAAGAACATTTAGGTCATTTTCGTCCTCCCTAGGCTTATTCTTGTCCAATTAGGGTTTTTAACCAATCTTGTGCATCCAATAAGTTCATTTGTGTCATTGGATGAACATTTAGGTCATTTTCGTCCTCCCTAGGCTTATTCTTGTCCAATTAGGCTTTTCAACAAATCTTGTGCATCCAATAAGTTCATTTGTGTCATTGGATGAACATTTAGGTCATTTTCGTCCTCCCTAGGCTTATTCTTGTCCAATTAGGGTTTTAAACCAATCTTGTGCATCCAATAAGTTCATTTGTGTCATTGGATAAACATTTAGGTCATTTTCGTCCTCCGTAGTCTTATTCTTGTCCAATTAGGGTTTTTATGTAATCTTGTGCATCCAATAGGTGTGTTTGTGTCATTGGATGAACATTTAGGTCATTTTCGTCCTCCCTTGGCTTATTCTTGTCCAATTAGGGTTTTTAACAAACCTTGTGCATCCAATAAGTTCATTTGTGTCATTGGTTGAACATTTAGGTCATTTTCGTCCTCCCTAGGCTTATTCTTGTCCAATTAGGGTTTTTAACCAACCTTCTGCATCCAATAAGTTCATTTGTGTCATTGGAGGAACATTTAGGTCATTTTCGTCTTCCCTAGGCTTATTCTTGTCCAATTAGGGTTTTTATGCAATCTTGTGCATCCAACAGGTGTGTTTGTGTCATTGGACGAACATTTAGGTCATTTTCGTCGTCCCTAGGCTTATTCTTGTCCAATTAGGGTTTTTATGCAATCTTGTGCATCCAATAGGTGTGTTTGTGTCATTGGAGGAACATTTAGTTGATTTTCGTCCTCCCTAGTCTTATTCTTGTCCAATTAGGGTTTTAATGCAATCTTGTGCATCCAATAGGTGTGTTTGTGTCATTGGACGAACATTTAGGTCATTTTCGTCCTCCCTATGCTTATTCTTGTCCAATTAGGGTTTTTAACCAATCTTGTGCATCCAATAGGTGTGTTTGTGTCATTGGACGAACATTTAGGTCATTTTCGTCGTCCCTAGGCTTATTCTTGTCCAATTAGGGTATTTATGCAATCTTGTGCATCCAATAGGTGTGTTTGTGTCATTGGAGGAACATTTAGGTCATTTTCGTCCTCCCTAGTCTTATTCTTGTCCAATTAGGGTTTTTATGCAATCTTGTGCATCCAATAGGTGTGTTTGTGTCATTGGACGAACATTTAGGTCATTTTCGTCGTCCCTTGGCTTATTCTCGCCAATTAGGGTTTTTAACCAACCTTGTGCATCCAATAAGTTCATTTGTGTCATTGGATAAACATTTAGGTCATTTTCGTCCTCACTAGGCTTATTCTTGTCCAATTAGGGTTTTTAGCCAATCTTGTGCATCCAATAAGTTCATTTGTGTCATTGGAGGAACATTTAGGTCATTTTCGTCCTCCCTAGGCTTATTCTTGTCCAATTAGGGTTTTAAACCAATCTTGTGCATCCAATAAGTTCATTTGTGTCATTGGATAAACATTTAGGTCATTTTCGTCCTCCGTAGTCTTATTCTAGTCCAATTAGGGTTTTTATGTAATCTTGTGCATCCAATAGGTGTGTTTGTGTCATTGGATGAACATTTAGGTCATTTTCGTCCTCCCTTGGCTTATTCTTGTCCAATTAGGGTTTTTAACAAACCTTGTGCATCCAATAAGTTCATTTGTGTCATTGGTTGAACATTTAGGTCATTTTCGTCCTCCCTAGGCTTATTCTTGTCCAATTAGGGTTTTTAACCAACCTTCTGCATCCAATAAGTTCATTTGTGTCATTGGAGGAACATTTAGGTCATTTTCGTCTTCCCTAGGCTTATTCTTGTCCAATTAGGGTTTTTATGCAATCTTGTGCATCCAACAGGTGTGTTTGTGTCATTGGACGAACATTTAGGTCATTGTCGTCCTCCCTAGGCTTATTCTTGTCCAATTAGGTTTTTTAACCAACCTTGTGCATCTAATAAGTTCATTTGTGTAATTGGTTGAACATTTAGGACATTTTCGTCCTCCCTAGACTTAATCTTGTCCACTTAGAGTTTGTAACCAACCTTGTGCATCCAATAAGTTCATTTGTGTCATTGGAGGAACATTTAGGTCATTTTTGTCCTCCCTAGTCTTATTCTTGTCCAATTAGGGTTTTTATGCAATCTTGTGCATCCAATAGGTGTGTTGTGTCATTGGACGAACATTTAGGTCATTTTCGTCCTCCCTAGGCTTATTCTTGTCCAATTAGGGTTTTTAACCAATCTTGTGCATCCAATAGGTGTTTTTGTGTCATTGGAGGAACATTTAGGTCATTTTCGTCCTCCCTAGTCTTATTCTTGTCCAATTAGGGTTTTTATGCAATCTTGTGCATCCAATAGGTGTGTTTGTGTCATTGGACGAACATTTAGGTCATTTTCGTCGTCCTTAGGCTTATTCTTGTCCAATTAGGGTTTTTAACCAACCTTGTGCATCCAATAAGTTCATTTGTGTCATTGGATGAACATTTAGGTCATTTTCGTCCTCCCTAGGCTTATTCTTGTCCAATTAGGGTTTTTAACCAATATTGTGCATCCAATAAGTTCATTTGTGTCATTGGATGAACATTTTGGTCATTTTCGTCCTCCCTAGGCTTATTCTTGTCCAATTAGGGTATTTATGCAATCTTGTGCATCCAATAGGTGTGTTTGTGTCATTGGAGGAACATTTAGGTCATTTTCGTCCTCCCTAGTCTTATTCTTGTCCAATTAGGGTTTTTATGCAATCTTGTGCATCCAATAGGTGTGTTTGTGTCGTTGGACGAAGATTTAGGTCATTTTCGTCCTCCCTAGGCTTATTCTTGTCCAATTAGGGTTTTTAACCAGTCTTGTGCATCCAATAAGTTCATTTGTGTCATTGGATGAACATTTAGGTCATTTTCGTCCTCCCTAGTCTTATTCTTGTCCAATTAGGGTTTTTATGCAATCTTGTGCATCCAATAGGTGTGTTTGTGTCGTTGGAGGAATATTTAGGTCATTTTCGTCCTCCCTAGTCTTATTCTTGTCCAATTAGGGTTTTTATGCAATCTTGTGCATCCAATAGGTGTGTTTGTGTCATTGGACGAACTTTTAGGTCATTTTCGTCCTCCCTAGGCTATTTCTTGTCCAATTAGGGTTTTTAACCAATCTTATGCGTCCAATAAGTTCATTTGTGTCATTCGATGAACATTTAGGTCATTTTCGTCCTTCCTAGTCTTATTCTTGTCCAATTAGGGTTTTTAAGCAATCTGGTGCATCCAATAGGTGTGTTTGTGTCATTGGACGAACATTTAGTTCATTTTCGTCCTCCCTAGGCTTATTCTTGTCCAATTAGGGTTTTTAACCAATCTTGTGCATCCAATAAGTTCATTTGTGTCATTGGATGAACATTTAGGTCATTTTCGTCCTCCCTAGGCTTATTCTTGTCCAATTAGGGTTTTTAACCAATCTTGTGCATCCAATAAGTTCATTTGTGTCATTGGATGAACATTTAGGTCATTTTCGTCCTCCCTAGGCTTATTCTTGTCCAATTAGGGTTTTTAACCAATCTTGTGCATCCAATAAATTCATTTGTGTCATTGGATGAACATTTAGGTCATTTTCGTCCTCCCTAGTCTTATTCTTGTCCAATTAGGGTTTTAAGCAATCTTGTGCATCCAATATGTGTGTTTGTGTCATTGGACGAACATTTAGGTCATTTTCGTGCTCCCTATGCTTATTCTTGTCCAATTAGGGTTTTTAACCAATCTTGTGCATCCAATAAGTTCATTTGTGTCATTCGATGAACATTTAGTTCATTGTCGTCCTCCCTAGTCTTATTCTTGTCCAATTAGGGTTTTTATGCAATCTTGTGCATCCAATATGTGTGTTTGTGTCATTGGATGAACATTCAGGTCATTTTCGTCCTCCATATGCTTATTCTTGTCCAATTAGGGTTTTTAACAAATCTTGTGGATCCAATAAGTTCATTTGTGTCATTGGATGAACATTTAGGTCATTTTCGTCCTCCCTAGTCTTATTCTTGTCTAATTAGGGTTTTTATGCAATCTTGTGCATCCAATAGGTGTGTTTGTGTCATTGGAGGAACATTTAGGTCATTTTCGTCCTCCCTAGTCTTATTCTTGTCCAATTAGGGATTTTATGCAATCTTGTGCATCCAATAGGTGTGTTTGTGTCACTGTTTGAACATTTAGGTCATTTTCGTCCTCCCTAGGCTTATTCTTGTCCAATTAGGGTTTTTAACCAATCTTGTGCATCCAATAAGTTCATTTGTGTAATAGGAGGAACATTTAGGTCATTTTCGTCCTCCCTAGGCTTATTCTTGTCCAATTAGGGTTTTTAACCAATCTTGTGCATCCAATAAGTTCATTTGTGTCATTGGATGAACATTTAGGTCATTTTCGTCCTCCCTAGGCTTATTCTTGTCCAATTAGGGTTTTTAACCAATCTTGTGCATCCAATAAGTTCATTTGTGTCATTGGATGAACATTTAGGTCATTTTCGTCCTCCCTAGGCTTATTCGTGTCCAATTAGGGTTTTTAACCAATCTTGTGCATCCAATAAGTTCATTTGTGTCATTGGATGATCATTTAGGTCATTTTCGTCCTCCCTAGTCTTATTCTTGTCCAATTAGGGTTTTAAGCAATCTTGTGCATCCAATAAGTGTGTTTGTGTCATTGGATGAAAATTTAGGTCATTTTCTGCCTCCCTATGCTTATTCTTGTCCAATTAGGGTTTTTAACCAATCTTGTGCATCCAATAAGTTCATTTGTGTCATTGGATGAACATTTAGGTCATTTTCATCCTCCATAGTCTTATTCTTGTCCAATTAGGATTTTTATGCAATCTTGTGCATCCAATAGGTGTGTTTGTGTCATTGGGGGAACATTTAGGTCATTTTCGTCCTCCCTAGTCTTATTCTTGTCCAATTAGGGTTTTTATGCAATCTTGTGCTTCCAATAGGTGTGGTTGTGTCATTGGACGAACATTTAGGTCATTTTCGCCCTCCCTAGGCTTATTCTTGTCCAATTAGGGTTTTTAACCAATCTTGTGCATCCAATAAGTTCATTTGTGTCATTGGATGAACATTTAGGTCATTCTCGTCCTCCCTTGGCTTATTCTTGTCCAATTTGGGTTTTTAACCAATCTTGTGCATCCAATAAGTTCATTTGTGTCATTAGATGAACATTTAGGTCATTTTCGTCCTCCCTTGGCTTATTCTTGTCCAATTAGGGTTTTTAACCAATCTTGTGCATCCAATAAGTTCATTTGTGTCATTGGATGAACATTTAGGTCATTTTCATCCTCCCTAGTCTTATTCTTGTCCAATTAGGATTTTTATGCAATCTTGTGCATCCAATAGGTGTGTTTTTGTCATTGGGGGAACATTTAGGTCATCTTCGTCCTCCCTAGTCTTATTCTTGTCCAATTAGGGTTTTTATGCAATCTTGTGCTTCCAATAGGTGTGGTTGTGTCATTGGACGAACATTTAGGTCATTTTCGCCCTCCCTAGACTTAATCTTGTCCACTTAGAGTTTGTAACCAACCTTGTGCATCCAATAAGTTCATTTGTGTCATTGGAGGAACATTTAGGTCATTTTTGTCCTCCCTAGTCTTATTCTTGTCCAATTAGGGTTTTTATGCAATCTTGTGCATCCAATAGGTGTGTTGTGTCATTGGACGAACATTTAGGTCATTTCCGTCCTCCCTAGGCTTATTCTTGTCCAATTAGGGTTTTTAACCAATCTCGTGCATCCAATAGGTGTTTTTGTGTCATTGGAGGAACATTTAGGTCATTTTCGTCCTCCGTAGTCTTATTCTTGTCCAATTAGGGTTTTTATGCAATATTGTGCATCCAATAGGTGTGTTTGTGTCATTGGACGAACATTTAGGTCATTTTCGTCGTCCCTAGCCTTATTCTTGTCCAATTAGGGTTTTTAATCAACCTTGTGCATCCAAAAAGTTCATTTGTGTCATTGGATGACCATTTAGAACATTTTCGTCCTCCCTAGGCTTATTCATGTCCAATTAGGGTTTTTAACCAATCTTGTGCATCCAATAGGTGTGTTTGTGTCATTGGAGGAACATTTAGGTCATTTTCGTCCTCCCTAGTCTTATTCTTGTCCAATTAGGGTTTTTATGCAATCTTGTGCATCCAATAGGTGTGTTTGTGTCATTGGACGAACATTTAGGACATTTTCGTCGTCCCTAGGCTTATTCTTGTCCAATTAGGGTTTTTATGCAATCTTGTGCATCCAATAGGTGTGTTTGTGTCATTGGAGGAACATTTAGGTCATTTTCGTCCTCCCTAGTCTTATTCTTGTCCAATTAGGGTTTTTATGCAATCTTGTGCATCCAATAGGTGTGTTTGTGTCATTGGACGAACATTTAGGTAATTTTCGTCCTCCCTATGCTTATTCTTGTCCAATTAGGGTTTTTAACCAATCTTGTGCATCCAATAAGTTCATTTGTATCATTACACGAACATTTAGGTCATTTTCGTCCTCCCTAGGCTTATTCTTGTCCAATTAGGGTTTTTAACAAATCATGTGCATCCAATAAGTTGATTTGTGTCATTGGATGAACATTTAGGTCATTTTCGTCCTCCCTAGGCTTATTCTTGTCCAATTAGGGTTTTTAACCAATCTTGTGCATCCAATGTTCATTTGTGTCATTGGATGAACATTTAGGTCATTTTCGTCCTCCCTAGTCTTATTCTTGTCCAATTAGGGTTTTTATGCAATCTTGTGCATCCAATAGGTGTGTTTGTGTCATTGGATGAACATTTAGGTCATTTTCGTCCTCCAAAGTCTTATTCTTGTCCAATTAGGGTTTTTATGCAATCTAGTGCATCCAATAGGTGTGTTTGTGTCATTGGACGAACATTTAGGTCATTTTCGTCCTCCCTAGGCTTATTCTTGTCCAATTAGGGTTTTTAACCAATCTTGTGCATCCAATAAGTTCATTTGTGTAATTGGTTGAACATTTAGGACATTTTCGTCCTCCCTAGACTTAATCTTGTCCACTTAGAGTTTGTAACCAACCGTGTGCATCCAATAAGTTCATTTCTGACATTGGAGGAACATTTAGGTCATTTTTGTCCTCCCTAGTCTTATTCTTGTCCAATTAGGGTTTTCATGCAATCTTGTGCATCCAATAGGTGTGTTGTGTCATTGGACGAACATTTAGGTCATTTTCGTCCTCCCTAGGCTTATTCTTGTCCAATTAGGGTTTTTAACCAATCTTGTGCATCCAATAGGTGTTTTTGTGTCATTGCAGGAACATTTAGGTCATTTTCGTCCTCCCTAGTCTTATTCTTGTCCAATTAGGGTTTTTATGCAATATTGTGCATCCAATAGGTGTGTTTTGTCATTGGACGAACATTTAGGTCATTTTCGTCGTCCCTAGCCTTATTCTTGTCCAATTAGGGTTTTTAACCAACCTTGTGCATCCAATAAGTTCATTTGTGTCATTGGATGAACATTTAGGTCATTTTCGTCCTCCCTAGGCTTATTCTTGTCCAATTAGGGTTTTTAGCCAATCCTGTGCATCCAATAGGTGTGTTTGTGTCATTGGAGGAACATTTAGGTCATTTTCGTCCTCCCTAGTCTTATTCTTGTCCAATTAGGGTTTTTATGCAATCTTGTGCATCCAATAGGTGTGTTTGTGTCATTGGATGAACATTTAGGTCATTTTCGTCCTCCCTTGGCTTATTCTTGTCCAATTAGGGTTTTTAACCAATCTTGTGCATCCAATAAGTTCATTTGTGTCATTGGATGAACATTTAGGTCATTTTCATCCTCCCTAGTCTTATTCTTGTCCAATTAGGATTTTTATGCAATCTTGTGCATCCAATAGGTGTGTTTTTGTCATTGGGGGAACATTTAGGTCATCTTCGTCCTCCCTAGTCTTATTCTTGTCCAATTAGGGTTTTTATGCAATCTTGTGCTTCCAATAGGTGTGGTTGTGTCATTGGACGAACATTTAGGTCATTTTCGCCCTCCCTAGACTTAATCTTGTCCACTTAGAGTTTGTAACCAACCTTGTGCATCCAATAAGTTCATTTGTGTCATTGGAGGAACATTTAGGTCATTTTTGTCCTCCCTAGTCTTATTCTTGTCCAATTAGGGTTTTTATGCAATCTTGTGCATCCAATAGGTGTGTTGTGTCATTGGACGAACATTTAGGTCATTTTCGTCCTCCCTAGGCTTATTCTTGTCCAATTAGGGTTTTTAACCAATCTTGTGCATCCAATAGGTGTTTTTGTGTCATTGGAGGAACATTTAGGTCATTTTCGTCCTCACTAGGCTTATTCTTGTCCAATTAGGGTTTTTAGCCAATCTTGTGCATCCAATAAGTTCATTTGTGTCATTGGAGGAACATTTAGGTCATTTTCGTCCTCCCTAGGCTTATTCTTGTCCAATTAGGGTTTTAAACCAATCTTGTGCATCCAATAAGTTCATTTGTGTCATTGGAGGAACATTTAGGTCATTTTCGTCTTCCCTAGGCTTATTCTTGTCCAATTAGGGTTTTTATGCAATCTTGTGCTTCCAATAGGTGTGGTTGTGTCATTGGACGAACATTTAGGTCATTTTCGCCCTCCCTAGGCTTATTCTTGTCCAATTAGGGTTTTTAACCAATCTTGTGCATCCAATAAGTTCATTTGTGTCATTGGATGAACATTTAGGTCATTTTCGTCCTCCCTTGGCTTATTCTTGTCCAATTTGGGTTTTTAACCAATCTTGTGCATCCAATAAGTTCATTTGTGTCATTAGATGAACATTTAGGTCATTTTCGTCCTCCCTTGGCTTATTCTTGTCCAATTAGGGTTTTTAACCAATCTTGTGCATCCAATAAGTTCATTTGTGTCATTGGATGAACATTTAGGTCATTTTCATCCTCCCTAGTCTTATTCTTGTCCAATTAGGATTTTTATGCAATCTTGTGCATCCAATAGGTGTGTTTTTGTCATTGGGGGAACATTTAGGTCATCTTCGTCCTCCCTAGTCTTATTCTTGTCCAATTAGGGTTTTTATGCAATCTTGTGCATCCAATAGGTGTGTTGTGTCATTGGACGAACATTTAGGTCATTTCCGTCCTCCCTAGGCTTATTCTTGTCTAATTAGGGTTTTTAACCAATCTCGTGCATCCAATAGGTGTTTTTGTGTCATTGGAGGAACATTTAGGTCATTTTCGTCCTCCGTAGTCTTATTCTTGTCCAATTAGGGTTTTTATGCAATATTGTGCATCCAATAGGTGTGTTTGTGTCATTGGACGAACATTTAGGTCATTTTCGTCGTCCCTAGCCTTATTCTTGTCCAATTAGGGTTTTTAATCAACCTTGTGCATCCAAAAAGTTCATTTGTGTCATTGGATGACCATTTAGAACATTTTCGTCCTCCCTAGGCTTATTCATGTCCAATTAGGGTTTTTAACCAATCTTGTGCATCCAATAGGTGTGTTTGTGTCATTGGAGGAACATTTAGGTCATTTTCGTCCTCCCTAGTCTTATTCTTGTCCAATTAGGGTTTTTATGCTATCTTGTGCATCCAATAGGTTTGTTTGTGTCATTGGACGAACATTTAGGTCATTTTCGTCGTCCCTAGGCTTATTCTTGTCCAATTAGGGTTTTTATGCAATCTTGTGCATCCAATAGGTGTGTTTGTGTCATTGGAGGAACATTTAGTTGATTTTCGTCCTCCCTAGTCTTATTCTTGTCCAATTAGGGTTTTAATGCAATCTTGTGCATCCAATAGGTGTGTTTGTGTCATTGGACGAACATTTAGGTCATTTTCGTCCTCCCTATGCTTATTCTTGTCCAATTAGGGTTTTTAACCAGTCTTGTGCATCCAATAAGTTCATTTGTATCATTACACGAACATTTAGGTCATTTTCGTCCTCCCTAGGCTTATTCTTGTGCAATTAGGGTTTTTAACCAATCATGTGCATCCAATAAGTTGATTTGTGTCATTGGATGAACATTTAGGTCATTTTCGTCCTCCCTAGGCTTATTCTTGTCCAATTAGGGTTTTTAACCAATCATGTGCATCCAATAAGTTGATTTGTGTCATTGGATGAACATTTAGGTCATTTTCGTCCTCCCTTGGCTTATTCTTGTCCAATTAGGGTTTTTAACCAATCTTGTGCATCCAATAGGTGTGTTTGTGTCATTGGAGGAACATTTAGGTCATTTTCGTCCTCCCTATGCTTATTCTTGTCCAATTAGGGTTTTTAACCAATCTTGTGCATCCAATAGGTGTGTTTGTGTCATTGGAGGAACATTTAGGTCATTTTCGTCCTCCCTAGTCTTATTCTTGTCCAATTAGGGTTTTTATGCAATCTTGTGCATCCAATAGGTGTGTTTGTGTCATTGGACGAACATTTAGGTCATTTTCGTCGTCCCTACGCTTATTCTTGTCCATTTAGGGTTTTTATGCAATCTTGTGCATCCAATAGGTGTGTTTGTGTCATTGGACGAACATTTAGGTCATTTTCGTCCTCCCTAGGCTGATTCTTGTCCAATTAGGGTTTTTAGCCAATCTTGTGCATCCAATAAGTTCATTTGTGTCATTGGAGGAACATTTAGGTCATTTTCGTCCTCCCTAGTCTTATTCTTGTTCAATTAGGGTTTTTATGCAATCTTGTGCATCCAATCGGTGTGTTTGTGTCATTGGACGAACATTTTGGTCATTTTCATCCTCCCGATGCTTATTCTTGTCCAATTAGGGTTTTTAACCAATCTTGTGCATCCAATAGTTGTTTTTGTGTCATTGGAGGAACATTTAGGTCATTTTCGTCCTCCCTAGTCTTATTCTTGTCCAATTAGGGTTTTTATGCAATAGTGTGCATCAAATAGGTGTGTTTGTGTCATTGGACGAACATTTAGGTCATTTTTGTCGTCCCTAGCCTTATTCTTGTGCAATTAGGGTTTTTAACCAACCTTGTGCTTCCAATAAGTTCATTTGTGTCATTGGATGAACATTTAGGTCATTTTCGTCCTCCCTATGCTTATTCTTGTCCAATTATGGTTTTTAACCAATCTTGTGCATCCAATAAGTTCATTTGTATCATTACACGAACATTTAGGTCATTTTCGTCCTCCCTAGGCTTATTCTTGTCCAATTAGGGTTTTTAACCAATCATGTGCATCCAATAAGTTGATTTGTGTCATTGGATGAACATTTAGGACATTTTCGTCCTCCCTAGGCTTATTCTTGTCCAATTAGGGTTTTTAACCAATCTTGTGCATCCAATGTTCATTTGTGTCATTGGATGAACATTTAGGTCATTTTCGTCCTCCCTAGTCTTATTCTGGTCCAATTAGGGTTTTTATGCAATCTTGTGCATCCAATAGGTGTGTTTGTGTCATTGGACGAACATTTAGGTAATTTTCGTCCTCCCTATGCTTATTCTTGTCCAATTAGGGTTTTTAACCAATCTTGTGCATCCAATAAGTTCATTTGTATCATTACACGAACATTTAGGTCATTTTCGTCCTCCCTAGGCTTATTCTTGTCCAATTAGGGTTTTTAACAAATCATGTGCATCCAATAAGTTGATTTGTGTCATTGGATGAACATTTAGGTCATTTTCGTCCTCCCTAGGCTTATTCTTGTCCAATTAGGGTTTTTAACCAATCTTGTGCATCCAATAAGTTCATTTGTGTCATTGGACGAACATTTAGGTCATTTTCGTCCTCCCTATGCTTATTCTTGTCCAATTAGGGTTTTTATGCAATCTTGTGCATCCAATAGGTGTTTTTGTGTCATTGGATGAACATTTAGGTCATTTTCGTCCTCCCTAAGCTTATTCTTGTCCAATTATGGTTTTTAACCAATCATGTTCATCCAATAAGTTGATTTGTGTCATTGGAGGAACATTTAGGTCATTTTCGTCCTCCCTAGTCTTATTCTTGTCCAATTAGGGTTTTAATTCAATCTTGTGCATCCAATAGGTGTTTTTGTGTCATTCGACGAACAATTAGGTCATTTTTTTCCTCCCTATGCTTATTCTTGTCCAATTAGCGTTTTTAACCAATCTTGTGCATCCAATAAGTTCATTTGTGTCATTAGACGAACATTTAGGTCATTTTCGTCCTCCCAAGTCTTATTCTTGTCCAATTAGGGTTTTTAACCAACCTTGTGCTTCCA
Source organism: Cicer pinnatifidum (assembly GCA_037974775.1). Lineage (NCBI taxonomy): Eukaryota > Viridiplantae > Streptophyta > Magnoliopsida > Fabales > Fabaceae > Cicer > Cicer pinnatifidum. The sequence continues at coordinate 116,427 of JBBPBR010000118.1, read as the reverse complement.
ATAAGTTCATTTGTGTCATTGGATGAACATTTAGGTCATTTTCGTCCTCCCTAGGCTTATTCTTGTCCAATTAGGGTTTTTAGCCAATCTGGTGCATCCAATAAGTTCATTTGTGTCATTGGAGGAACATTTAGGTCATTTTCGTCCTCCCTAGGCTTATTCTTGTCCAATTAGGGTTTTTAACCAATCTTGTGCATCCAAAAAGTTCATTTTTGTCATTGGATGAACATTTAGGTCATTTTCGTCCTCCCTAGTCTTATTCTTGTCCAATTAGGGTTTTTATGCAATCTTGTGCATCCAATAGGTGTGTTTGTGTCATTGGAGGAACATTTAGGTCATTTTCGTCCTCCCTAGTCTTATTCTTGTCCAATTAGGGTTTTTATGCAATCTTGTGCATCCAATAGGTGTGTTTGTGTCATTGGAGGAACATTTAGGTCATTTTCATCCTTCCTAGTCTTATTCTTGTCCAATTAGGGTTTTTATGCAATCTTGTGCATCCAATAGGTGTGTTTGTGTCATTGGACGAACATTTAGGTCATTTTCGTCCTCCCTAGGCTTATTCTTGTCCAATTAGGGTTTTTATGCAATCTTGTGCATTCAATTGGTGTGTTTGTGTCATTGGACGAACATTTAGGTTATTTTCGTCCTCCCTAGGCTTATTCTTGTTCAATTAGGGTTTTTAACCAACCTTGTGCATCCAATAAGTTCATTTGTGTCATTGGTTGAACATTTAGGTCATTTTCGTCCTCCCTAGGCTTATTCTTGTCCAATTAGGGTTTTTAACCAATCTTGTGCATTCAATAAGTTCATTTGTGTCATTGGATGAACATTTAGGTCATTTTTGTCCTCCCTAGGCTTATTCTTGTCCAATTAGGGTTTTTAACCAATCTTGTGCATCCAATAAGTTCATTTGTGTCATTGGATGAACATTTAGGTCATTTTCGTCCTCCCTAGGCTTATTCTTGTCCAATTAGGGTTTTTATGCAATCTTGTGCATCCAATAGGTGTGTTTGTGTCATTCGAGGAACATTTAGGTCATTTTCGTCCTCCGTAGTCTTATTCTTGTCCAATTAGGGTTTTTATGCAATCTTGTGCATCCAATAGGTGTGTTTGTGTCATTGGACGAACATTTAGGTCATTTTCGTCCTCCCTAGTCTTATTCTTGTCCAATTAGGGTTTTTAACCAACCTTGTGCATCCAATAAGTTCATTTGTGTCATTGGTGGAACATTTAGGTCATTTACGTCCTCCCTAGTCTAATTCTTGTCCAATTAGGGTTTTTATGCAATCTTGTGCATCCAATAGGTGTGTTTGTGTCATTGGAGGAACATTTAGGTCATTTTCGTCCTCCCTAGTCCTATTCTTGTCGAATTAGGGTTTTTATTAAATCTTGTGCATCCAATAGGTGTGTTTGTGTCATTGGAGGAACATTTAGGTCATTTTCGTCCTCCCTAGTCTTATTCTTGTCCAATTAGGGTTTTTATGCAATCTTGTGCATCCAATAGGTGTGTTTGTGTCATTGGACGAACATTTAGGACATTTTCGTCCTCCCTAGGCTTATTCTTGTCCAATTAGGGTTTTTAACCAACCTTGTGCATCCAATAAGTTCATTTGTGTCATTGGTTGAACATTTAGGTCATTTTCGTCCTCCCTAGGCTTATTCTTGTCCAATTAGGGTTTTTAACCAACCTTGTGCATCCATTAAGTTCATTTGTATCATTGGTGGAACATTTAGGTCATTTACGTCCTCCCTAGTCTTATTCTTGTCCAATTAGGGTTTTTATGCAATCTTGTGCATCCAATAGGTGTGTTTGTGTCATTGGACGAACATTTAGGTCGTTTTCGTCATCCCTTGGCTTATTCTTGTCCAATTACGGTTTTTAACCAATCTTGTTCATCCAATAAGTTCATTTGTGTTATTGGATGAACATTTAGGTCATTTTTTTCCTCCCTAGGCTTATTCTTGTCCAATTAGGGTTTTTAACCAATCTTGTGCATCCAATAAGTTCATTTGTGTCATTGGATGAACATTTAGGTCATTTTCGTCCTCCCTAGTCTTATTCTTGTCCAATTAGGGTTTTAAGCAATCTTTTGCATCCAATAGGTGTGTTTGTGTCATTGGAGGAACATTTAGGTCATTTTCGTCCTCCCTAGTCTTATTCTTGTCCAATTAGGGTTTTTATGCAATCTTGTGCATCCAATAGGTGTGTTTGTGTCATTGGACGAAATTTTAGGTCATTTTCGTCCTCCCTAGGCTTATTCTTGTCCAATTAGGGTTTTTAACCAATCTTGTGCATCCAATAAGTTCATTTGTGTCATTCGATGAACATTTAGGTCATTTTCGTCCTCCCTAGTCTTATTCTTGTCCAATTAGGGTTTTAAGCAATCTTGTGCATCAAATATGTGTGTTTGTGTCATTGGATGAACATTTAGGTAATTTTCGTCCTCCCAATGCTTATTCTTTTCCAATTAGGGTTTTTAAAAAATCTTGTGCATACAGTAAGTTCATTTGTGTCATTGGATGAACATTTAGGTCATTTTCGTCCTCCCTAGTCTTATTCTTGTTGAATTAGGGTTTTTATGCAATCTTGTGCATCCAATAGGTGTGTTTGTGTCATTGGAGGAACATTTAGGTCATTTTCGTCCTCCCTAGTCTTATTCTTGTCCAATTAGGGTTTTTATGCAATCTTGTGCATCCAATAGGTGTGTTTGTGTCATTGGAGGAACATTTAGGTCATTTTCGTCCTCCCTAGTCTTATTCTTGTCCAATTAGGGTTTTTATGCAATCTTGTGCATCCAATAGGTGTGTTTGTGTCATTGGGGGAACATTTAGGTCATTTTCGTCCTCCCTAGTCTTATTCTTGTCCAATTAGGGTTTTTATGCAATCTTGTGCTTCCAATAGGTGTGGTTGTGTCATTGGACGAACATTTAGGTCATTTTCGCCCTCCCTAGGCTTATTCTTGTCCAATTAGGGTTTTTAACCAATCTTGTGCATCCAATAAGTTCATTTGTGTCATTGGATGAACATTTAGGTCATTTTCGTCCTCCCTTGGCTTATTCTTGTCCAATTAGGGTTTTTAACCAATCTTGTGCATCCAATAAGTTCATTTGTGTCATTAGACGAACATTTAGGTCATTTTCGTCTTCCCTAGGCTTATTCTTGTCCAATTAGGGTTTTTAACCAATCATGTGCATCCAATAAGTTGCTTTGTGTCATTGGATGAACATTTAGGTCATTTTCGTCCTCCCTAGGCTTATTCTTGTCCAATTAGGGTTTTTAACCAACCTTGTGCATCCAATAAGTTCATTTGTGTCATTGGTTGAACATTTAGGTCATTTTCGTCCTCCCTAGGCTTATTCTTGTCCAATTAGGGTTTTTAATCAACCATGTACATCCAATAAATTCATTTGTGTTATTGGAGGAACATTTAGGTCATTTTCGTCCTCCGTAGTCTTATTCTTGTCCAATTAGGGATTTTATGCAATCCTGTGCATCCAATAGGTGTGTTTGTGTCATTGGACGAACATTTAGGTCTTTTTCGCCCTCCCTAGGCTTATTCTTGTCCAATTAGGGTTTTTAACAAATCTTGTGCATCCAATAAGTTCATTTGTGTCATTGGATGAACATTTAGGTGATTTTCGTACTCCCTAGGCTTATTCTTGTCCAATTAGGGTTTTTAACCAATCTTGTGCATCCAATAAGTTCATTTGTGTCATTGGATGAACATTTAGGTCATTTTCGTCCTCCCTAGTCTTATTCTTGTCCAATTAGGGTTTTAAGCAATCTTGTTCATCAAATACGTGTGTTTGTGTCATTGGATGAACATTTAGGTCATTTTCGTCCTCCCTATGCTTATTCTTGTCTAATTAGGGTTTTTAACCAATCTTGTGCATCCAATAGGTGTGTTTGTGTCATTGGATAAACATTTAGGTCATTTTCGTCCTCCCTAGTCTTATTCTTGTCCAATTAGGGTTTTTATGTAATCTTGTGAATCCAATAGGTTTGTTTGTGTCATTGCACGAACATTTAGGTCTTTTTTGCCCTCCCTAGCCTTATTCTTGTCCAATTAGGGTTTTTAACAAACCTTGTGCATCCAATAAGTTCATTTGTGTCATTGGTTGAACATTTAGGTCATTTTCGTCCTCCCTAGGCTTATTCTTGTCCAATTAGGGTTTTTAACCAACCTTCTGCATCCAATAAGTTCATCTGTGTCATTGGAGGAACATTTAGGTCATTTTCGTCTTCCCTAGGCTTATTCTTGTCCAATTAGGGTTTTTATGCAATCTTGTGCATCCAACAGGTGTGTTTGTGTCATTGGACGAACATTTAGGTCATTGTCGTCCTCCCTAGGCTTATTCTTGTCCAATTAGGTTTTTTAACCAACCTTGTGCATCTAATAAGTTCATTTGTGTAATTGGTTGAACATTTAGGACATTTTCGTCCTCCCTAGACTTAATCTTGTCCACTTAGAGTTTGTAACCAACCTTGTGCATCCAATAAGTTCATTTGTGTCATTGGAGGAACATTTAGGTCATTTTTGTCCTCCCTAGTCTTATTCTTGTCCAATTAGGGTTTTTATGCAATCTTGTGCATCCAATAGGTGTGTTGTGTCATTGGACGACCATTTAGGTCATTTTCGTCCTCCCTATGCTTATTCTTGTCCAATTAGGGTTTTTAACCAATCTTGTGCATCCAATAGGTGTGATTGTGTCATTGGAGGAACATTTAGGTCATTTTCGTCCTCCCTAGTCTTATTCTTGTCCAATTAGGGTTTTTAACCAACCTTGTGCATCCAATAAGTTCATTTGTGTAATTGGTTGCACATTTAGGACATTTTTGTCCTCCCTAGACTTAATCTTGTCCACTTAGAGTTTGTAACCAACCTTGTGCATCCAATAAGTTCATTTGTGTCATTGGAGGAACATTTAGGTCATTTTTGTCCTCCCTAGTCTTATTCTTGTCCAATTAGGGTTTTTATGCAATCTTGTGCATCCAATAGGTGTGTTGTGTCATTGGACGACCATTTAGGTCATTTTCGTCCTCCCTATGCTTATTCTTGTCCAATTAGGGTTTTTAACCAATCTTGTGCATCCAATAGGTGTGATTGTGTCATTGGAGGAACATTTAGGTCATTTTCGTCCTCCCTAGTCTTATTCTTGTCCAATTAGGGTTTTTATGCAATCTTGTGCATCCAATAGGTGTGTTTGTGTCATTGGACGAACATTTAGGTCATTTTCATCCTCCTTAGGCTTATTCTTGTCCAATTAGGGTTTTTAACCAATCTTGTGCATCCAATAAGTTCATTTGTGTCATTGGATGAACATTTAGGTCATTTTCGTCATCCATAGTCTTATTCTTGTCCAATTAGGGTTTTAAGCAATCTTGTGCATCCAATATGTGTGTTTGTGTCATTGGATGAACATTTAGGTAATTTTCGTCCTCCCTATGCTTATTCTTGTCCAATTAGGGTTTTTATCCAATCTTGTGCATACAATAAGTTCATTTGTGTCATTGGATGAACATTTAGGTCATTTCCGTCCTCCCTAGTCTTATTCTTGTCCAATTAGGGTTTTTATGCAATCTTGTGCATCCAATAGGTGTGTTTGTGTCATTGGAGGAACATTTAGGTCATTTTCGTCCTCCCTAGTCTTATTCTTGTCCAATTAGGGTTTTTATGCAATCTTGTGCATCCAATAGGTGTGTTTGTGTCATTGGACGAACATTTAGGTCATTTTCGTCGTCCCTTGGCTTATTCTCGCCAATTAGGGTTTTTAACCAACCTTGTGCATCCAATAAGTTCATTTGTGTCATTGGATAAACATTTAGGTCATTTTCGTCCTCACTAGGCTTATTCTTGTCCAATTAGGGTTTTTAGCCAATCTTGTGCATCCAATAAGTTCATTTGTGTCATTGGAGGAACATTTAGGTCATTTTCGTCCTCCCTAGGCTTATTCTTGTCCAATTAGGGTTTTAAACCAATCTTGTGCATCCAATAAGTTCATTTGTGTCATTGGATAAACATTTAGGTCATTTTCGTCCTCCGTAGTCTTATTCTAGTCCAATTAGGGTTTTTATGTAATCTTGTGCATCCAATAGGTGTGTTTGTGTCATTGGATGAACATTTAGGTCATTTTCGTCCTCCCTTGGCTTATTCTTGTCCAATTAGGGTTTTTAACAAACCTTGTGCATCCAATAAGTTCATTTGTGTCATTGGTTGAACATTTAGGTCATTTTCGTCCTCCCTAGGCTTATTCTTGTCCAATTAGGGTTTTTAACCAACCTTCTGCATCCAATAAGTTCATTTGTGTCATTGGAGGAACATTTAGGTCATTTTCGTCTTCCCTAGGCTTATTCTTGTCCAATTAGGGTTTTTATGCAATCTTGTGCATCCAACAGGTGTGTTTGTGTCATTGGACGAACATTTAGGTCATTTTCGTCCTCCCTAGGCTTATTCTTGTCCAATTAGGGTTTTTAACCAACCTTGTGCATCCAATAAGTTCATTTGTGTCATTGGTTGAACATTTAGGTCATTTTTGTCCTCCCTAGGCTTATTCTTGTCCAATTAGGGTTTTTAACCAATCTTGTGCATCCAATAAGTTCATTTGTGTCATTGGATGAACATTTAGGTCATTTTCGTCCTCCCTAGGCTTATTCTTTTCCAATTAGGGTTTTTATGCAATCTTGTGCATCCAATAGGTGTGTTTGTGTCATTGGAGGAACATTTAGGTCATTTTCGTCCTCCCTAGTCTTATTCTTGTCCAATTAGGGTTTTTATGCAATCTTGTGCATCCAATAGGTGTGTTAGTGTCATTGGACGAACATTTAGGTCATTTTCGTCCTCCCTAGGCTTATTCTTGGCCAATTAGGGTTTTTAACCAATCTTGTGCATCCAATAAGTTCATTTGTGTCATTGGTGGAACATTTAGGTCATTTACGTCCTCCCTAGTCTTATTCTTGTCCAATTAGGGTTTTTATGCAATCTTGTGCATCCAATAGGTGTGTTTGTGTCATTGGAGGAACATTTAGGTCATTTTCGTCCTCCCTAGTCTTATTCTTGTCGCATTAGGGTTTTTATGCAATCTTGTGCATCCAATAGGTGTGTTTGTGTCATTGGAGGAACATTTAGGTCATTTTCGTCCTCCCTAGTCTTATTCTTGTCCAATTAGGGTTTTTATGCAATCTTGTGCATCCAATAGGTGTGTTTGTGTCATTGGACGAACATTTAGGTAATTTTCGTCCTCCCTATGCTTATTCTTGTCCAATTAGGGTTTTTAACCAATCTTGTGCATACAATAAGTTCATTTGTGTCATTGGATGAACATTTAGGTCATTTTCGTCCTCCCTAGTCTTATTCTTGTCCAATTAGGGTTTTTATGCAATCTTGTGCATCCAATAGGTGTGTTTGTGTCATTGGTCGAACATTTAGGTCATTTTCGTCCTCCCTAGGCTTATTCTTGTCCAATTTGGGTTTTTAACCAATCTTGTGCATCCAATAGGTGTGTTTGTGTCATTAGAGGAACATTTAGGTAATTTTTGTCCTCCCTAGTCTTATTCTTGTCCAATTAGGGTTTTTATGCAATATTGTGCATCCAATAGGTGTGTTTGTGTCATTGGAGGAACATTTAGATCATTTTCGTCCTCCCTAGTCTTATTCTTGTCCAATTAGGGTTTTTATTCAATCGTGTGCATCCAATAGGTGTGTTTGTGTCATTGGATTAACATTTATGTCATTTTCGTCCTCCCTAGTCGTATTCTTGTCCAATTAGGGTTTTTATGCAATCTTGTGCATCCAATAGGTGTGTTTGTGTCATTGGAGGAACATTTAGGTCATTTTCGTCCTCCCTAGTCTTATTCTTGTCCAATTAGGGTTTTTATGCAATCTTGTGCATCCAATAGGTGTGTTTGTGACATTGGACGAACATTTAGGTCATTTTCGTCCTCCCTAGGCTTATTCTTGTCCAATTAGGGTTTTTAACCAATCTTGTGCATCCAATAAGTTCATTTGTGTCATTGGAGGAACATTTAGGTCATTTTCGTCCTCCCTAGTCTTATTCTTGTCCAATTAGGGTTTTTATGCAATCTTGTGCATCCAATAGGTGTGTTTGTGTCATTTGACGAACATTTAGGTCATTTTCGTCTTCACTAGGCTTATTCTTGTCCAATTAGGGTTTTTAACCAATCTTGTGCATCCAATAGGTGTGTTTGTGTCATTGGAGGAACATTTAGGTCATTTTCGCCCTCCCTAGTCTTATTCTTGTCCAATTAGGGTTTTTATGCAATCTTGTGCATCCAATAGGTGTGTTTGTGTCATTGGGGGAACATTTAGGTCATTTTCGTCCTCCCTAGTCTTATTCTTGTCCAATTAGGGTTTTTATGCAATCTTGTGCTTCCAATAGGTGTGGTTGTGTCATTGGACGAACATTTAGGTCATTTTCGCCCTCCCTAGGCTTATTCTTGTCCAATTAGGGTTTTTAACCAATCTTGTGCATCCAATAAGTTCATTTGTGTCATTGGATGAACATTTAGGTCATTTTCGTCCTCCCTTGGCTTATTCTTGTCCAATTTGGGTTTTTAACCAATCTTGTGCATCCAATAAGTTCATTTGTGTCATTAGATGAACATTTAGGTCATTTTCGTCCTCCCTTGGCTTATTCTTGTCCAATTAGGGTTTTTAACCAGTCTTGTGCATCCAATAAGTTCATTTGTGTCATTGGATGAACATTTAGGTCATTTTCATCCTCCCTAGTCTTATTCTTGTCCAATTAGGACTTTTATGCAATCTTGTGCATCCAATAGGTGTGTTTTTGTCATTGGGGGAACATTTAGGTCATCTTCGTCCTCCCTAGTCTTATTCTTGTCCAATTAGGGTTTTTATGCAATCTTGTGCTTCCAATAGGTGTGGTTGTGTCATTGGACGAACATTTAGGTCATTTTCGCCCTCCCTAGACTTAATCTTGTCCACTTAGAGTTTGTAACCAACCTTGTGCATCCAATAAGTTCATTTGTGTCATTGGAGGAACATTTAGGTCATTTTTGTCCTCCCTAGTCTTATTCTTGTCCAATTAGGGTTTTTATGCAATCTTGTGCATCCAATAGGTGTGTTGTGTCATTGGACGAACATTTAGGTCATTTTCGTCCTCCCTAGGCTTATTCTTATCCAATTAGGGTTTTTAACCAATCTTGTGCATCCAGTAGGTGTGTTTATGTCATTGGAGGAACATTTAGGTCATTTTCGTCCTCCCTAGTCTTATTCTTGTCCAATTAGGGTTTTTATGCAATCTTGTGCATCCAATAGGTGTGTTTGTGTCATTGGACGAACATTTAGGTCATTTTCGTCGTCCCTAGACTTATTCTTGTCCAATTAGGGTTTTTAACCAACCTTGTGCATCCAAAAAGTTCAATTGTGTCATTGGTTGAACATTTAGGTTATTTTCATCCTCCCTAGGCTTATTCTTGTCCAATTATGGTTTTTAACCAACCTTGTGCATCCAATAAGTTCATTTGTGTCATTGGAGGAACATTTTGGTCATTTTCGTCCTCCCTAGTCTTATTCTTGTCCAATTAGGGTTTTTATGCAATCTTGTGCATCCAATAGGTGTATTTGTGTCATTGGAAGAACATTTAGGTCATTTTCGTCCTCCCTAGGCTTATTCTTGTCCAATTAGGGTTTTTAACCAATCTTGTGCATCCAATAAGTTCATTTGTGTCATTGGATGATCATTTAGGTCATTTTCGTCCTCCCTAGTCTTATTCTTGTCCAATTAGGGTTTTAAGCAATCTTGTGCATCCAATATGTGTGTTTGTGTCATTGGATGAACATTTAGGTCATTTTCGTCCTCCCTATGCTTATTCTTGTCCAATTAGGGTTTTTAACCAATCTTGTGCATACAATAAGTTCATTTGTGTCATTGGATGAACATTTAGGTCATTTGCGTCCTCCCTAGTCTTATTCTTGTCCAATTAAGGATTTTATGCAATCTTGTGCATCCAATAGGTGTGTTTGTGTCATTGGACAAACATTTAGGTCATTTTCGTCCTCCCTAGGCTTATTCTTGTCCAATTAGGGTTTTTAACCAACCTTGTGCATCCAATAAGTTCATTTGTGTCATTGGTTGAACATTTAGGTCATTTTCGTCCTCCCTAGGCTTATTCTTGTCCAATTAGGGTTTTTAACCAACCTTGTGCATCCAATAAGTTCATTTGTGTCATTGGTGGAACATTTAGGTCATTTACGTCCTCCCTAGTCTTATTCTTGTCCAATATGGGTTTTTATGCAATCTTGTGCATCCAATAGGTGTGTTTGTGTCATTGGACGAACATTTAGGTCATTTTCGTCCTCCCTAGGCTTATTCTTGTCCAATTAGGGTTTTTAACCAATCTTGTGCATCCAATAAGTTCATTTGTGTCATTGGATGAACATTTAGGTCATTTTCGTCCTCCCTAGGCTTATTCTTGTCCAATTATAGTTTTTAACCAATCTTGTGCATCCAATAAGTTCATTTGTGTCATTGGATGAACATTTAGGTCATTTTCATCCTCCCTAGGCTTATTCTTGTCCAATTAGGGTTTTCAACCAATCTTGTGCATCCAATAAGTTCATTTGTGTCATTGGATGAACATTTAGGTCATTTTCGTCCTCCCTAGGCTTATTCTTGTCCAATTAGGGTTTTTATGCAATCTTGTGCATACAATAAGTTCATTTCTGTCATTGGAGGAACATTTAGGTCATTTTCGTCCTCACAAGTCTTATTCTTGTCGAATTAGGGTTTTTATGCAATCTTGTGCATCCAATAGGTGTGTTTGTGTCATTGGAGGAACATTTAGGTCATTTTCGTCCTTCCTAGTCTTATTCTTGTCCAATTAGGGTTTTTATGCAATATTGTGCATCCATTAGGTGTGTTTATGTCGTTGGAGGAACATTCAGGTCATTTTCGTCCTCCCTAGTCTTATTCTTGTCCAATTATCGTTTTTATGCAATCTTGTGCATCCAATAGGTGTGTTTGTGTCATTGGACGAACATTTAGGTCATTTTCTTCCTCCCTAGGCTTATTCTTGTCCAATTAGGGTTTTTAACCAATCTTGTGCATCCAATAAGTTCATTTGTGTCATTGGATGAACATTTAGGTCATTTTCTTCCTCCCTAGGCTTATTCTTGTCCAATTAGGGTTTTTATGCAATCGTGTGCATCCGATTGGTGTGTTTGTGTCATTGGACGAACATTTAGGTCATTTTCGTCCTCCCTAGGCTTATTCTTGTCCAATTAGGGTTTTTATGCAATCTTGTGCATCCAATAGGTGTGTTTGTGTCATTGGAGGAACATTTAGGTCATTTTCGTCCTCCCTAGTCTTATTCTTGTCCAATTAGGGTTTTTATGCAATCTTGTGCATCCAATAGATGTGTTTGTTTCATTGGACGAACATTTAGGTCATTTTCGTCCTCCCTAGGCTTATTCTTGTCCAATTAGGGTTTTTAACCAATCTTGTGCATCCAATAAGTTCATTTGTGTCATTGGATGAACATTTAGGTCATTTTCGTCCTCCCTAGGCTTATTCTTGTCCAATTAGGGTTTTTAACCAACCTTGTGCATCCAATAAGTTCATTTGTGTCATTGGAGGAACATTTTGGTCATTTTCGTCCTCCATAGTCTTATTCTTGTCCAATTAGGGTTTTTATGCAATCTTGTGCATCCAATAGGTGTATTTGTGTCATTGGAAGAACATTTAGGTCATTTTTGTCCTCCCTAGGCTTATTCTTGTCCAATTAGGGTTTTTAACCAATCTTGTGCATCCAATAAGTTCATTTGTGTCATTGGATGAACATTTAGGTCATTTTCGTCCTCCCTAGGCTTATTCTTGTCCAATTAGGGTTTTTAACCAATCTTGTGCATCCAATAAGTTCATTTGTGTCATTGGATGAACATTTAGGTCATTTTGGTCCTCCCTAGGCTTATTCTTGTCCAATTAAGGTTTTTAACCAATCTTGTGCATCCAATAAGTTCATTTGTGTCATTGGATGAACATTTAGGTCATTTTCGTCCTCACTAGTCTTATTCTGGTCCAATTAGGGTTTTTAACCAATCTTGTGCATCCAATATGTTTATTTGTGTCATTGGATGAACATTTAGGTCATTTTCGTCCTCCCTAGGCTTATTCTTGTCCAATTAGGGTTTTTATGCAATCTTGTGCATCCAATAGGTGTGTTTGTGTCATTGGAGGAACATTTAGGTCATTTTCGTCCTCCCTAGTCTTATTCTTGTCCAATTAGGGTTTTTATGCAATCTTGTGCATCCAATAGGTGTGTTTGTGTCATTGGAGGAACATTTAGGTCATTTTCGTCCTCCCTAGTCTTATTCTTGTCCAATTAGGGTTTTTATGCAATCTTGTGCATCCAATAAGTGTGTTTGTGTCATTGGACGAACATTTAGGTCATTTTCGTCCTCCCTAGGCTTATTCTTGTCCAATTAGGGGTTTTAACCAATCTTGTGCATCCAGTAAGTTCATTTGTGTCATTGGATGAACATTTAGGACATTTTCGTCCTCCCTAGTCTTATTCTTGTCCAATTAGGGTTTTAACCAATCTTTTGCATCCAATATGTATGTTTGTGTCATTGGACGAACATTTAGGTTATTTTCGTCCTCCCTATGCTTATTCTTGTCCAATTAGGGTTTTTAACCAATCTTGTGCATCCAATAATTTCATTTGTGTCATTGGATGAACATTTAGGTCATTTTCGTCCTCCCTAGTCTTATTTTTGTCCAATTAGGGTTTTTAAGCAATCTTGTGCATCCAATATGTGTGTTTGTGTCATTGGTTGAAAATTTAGGTCATTTTCGTCCTCCATATGCTTATTCTTGTCCAATTAGGGTTTTTAACAAATCTTGTGGATCCAATAAGTTCATTTGTGTCATTGGATGAACATTTAGGTCATTTTCGTCCTCCCTAGTCTTATTCTTGTCTAATTAGGGTTTTTATGCAATCTTGTGCATCCAATAGGTGTGTTTGTGTCATTGGAGGAACATTTAGGTCATTTTCGTCCTCCCTAGTCTTATTCTTGTCCAATTAGGGATTTTATGCAATCTTGTGCATCCAATAGGTGTGTTTGTGTCACTGTTTGAACATTTAGGTCATTTTCGTCCTCCCTAGGCTTATTCTTGTCCAATTAGGGTTTTTAACCAATCTTGTGCATCCAATAAGTTCATTTGTGTAATAGGAGGAACATTTAGGTCATTTTCGTCCTCCCTAGGCTTATTCTTGTCCAATTAGGGTTTTTAACCAATCTTGTGCATCCAATAAGTTCATTTGTGTCATTGGATGAACATTTAGGTCATTTTCGTCCTCCCTAGGCTTATTCTTGTCCAATTAGGGTTTTTAACCAATCTTGTGCATCCAATAAGTTCATTTGTGTCATTGGATGAACATTTAGGTCATTTTCGTCCTCCCTAGGCTTATTCGTGTCCAATTAGGGTTTTTAACCAATCTTGTGCATCCAATAAGTTCATTTGTGTCATTGGATGATCATTTAGGTCATTTTCGTCCTCCCTAGTCTTATTCTTGTCCAATTAGGGTTTTAAGCAATCTTGTGCATCCAATAAGTGTGTTTGTGTCATTGGATGAAAATTTAGGTCATTTTCTGCCTCC
>JBBPBR010000118.1:53910-102778 GCA_037974775.1 Cicer pinnatifidum | reverse complement strand
TTTTTATGCAATCTTGTGCATCCAATAGGTGTGTTTGTGTCATTGGGGGAACATTTAGGTCATTTTCGTCCTCCCTAGTCTTATTCTTGTCCAATTAGGGTTTTTATGCAATCTTGTGCTTCCAATAGGTGTGGTTGTGTCATTGGACGAACATTTAGGTCATTTTCGCCCTCCCTAGGCTTATTCTTGTCCAATTAGGGTTTTTAACCAATCTTGTGCATCCAATAAGTTCATTTGTGTCATTGGATGAACATTTAGGTCATTTTCGTCCTCCCTTGGCTTATTCTTGTCCAATTTGGGTTTTTAACCAATCTTGTGCATCCAATAAGTTCATTTGTGTCATTAGATGAACATTTAGGTTATTTTCGTCCTCCCTTGGCTTATTCTTGTCCAATTAGGGTTTTTAACCAATCTTGTGCATCCAATAAGTTCATTTGTGTCATTGGATGAACATTTAGGTCATTTTCATCCTCCCTAGTCTTATTCTTGTCCAATTAGGATTTTTATGCAATCTTGTGCATCCAATAGGTGTGTTTTTGTCATTGGGGGAACATTTAGGTCATCTTCGTCCTCCCTTGTCTTATTCTTGTCCAATTAGGGTTTTTATGCAATCTTGTGCTTCCAATAGGTGTGGTTGTGTCATTGGACGAACATTTAGGTCATTTTCGCCCTCCCTAGACTTAATCTTGTCCACTTAGAGTTTGTAACCAACCTTGTGCATCCAATAAGTTCATTTGTGTCATTGGAGGAACATTTAGGTCATTTTTGTCCTCCCTAGTCTTATTCTTGTCCAATTAGGGTTTTTATGCAATCTTGTGCATCCAATAGGTGTGTTGTGTCATTGGACGAACATTTAGGTCATTTTCGTCCTCCCTAGGCTTATTCTTGTCCAATTAGGGTTTTTAACCAATCTTGTGCATCCAATAGGTGTTTTTGTGTCATTGGAGGAACATTTAGGTCTTTTTCGTCCTCCATAGTCTTATTCTTGTCCAATTAGGGTTTTTATGCAATATTGTGCATCCAATAGGTGTGTTTGTGTCATTGGACGAACATTTAGGTCATTTTCGTCGTCCCTAGCCTTATTCTTGTCCAATTAGGGTTTTTAATCAACCTTGTGCATCCAAAAAGTTCATTTGTGTCATTGGATGACCATTTAGAACATTTTCGTCCTCCCTAGGCTTATTCATGTCCAATTAGGGTTTTTAACCAATCTTGTGCATCCAATAGGTGTGTTTGTGTCATTGGAGGAACATTTAGGTCATTTTCGTCCTCGCTAGTCTTATTCTTTTCCAATTAGGGTTTTTATGCAATCTTGTGCATCCAATAGGTGTGTTTGTGTCATTGGACGAACATTTAGGTCATTTTCGTCGTCCCTAGGCTTATTCTTGTCCAATTAGGGTTTTTATGCAATCTTGTGCATCCAATAGGTGTGTTTGTGTCATTGGAGGAACATTTAGGTCATTTTCGTCCTCCCTAGTCTTATTCTTGTCCAATTAGGGTTTTTATGCAATCTTGTGCATCCAATAGGTGTGTTTGTGTCATTGGAGGAACATTGAGGTCATTTTCGTCCTCCCTAGTCTTATTCTTGTCGAATTAGGGTTTTTATGCAATGTTGTGCATCCAAAAGGTGTGTTTCTGTCATTGGAGGAACATTTAGGTCATTTTCGTCCTCCCTAGTCTTATTCTTGTCCAATTAGGGTTTTTATGCAATCTTGTGCATCCAATAGGTGTGTTTGTGTCATTGGAGGAACATTTAGGTCATTTTCGTCCTCCCTAGTCTTATTCTTGTCCAATTAGGGTTTTTATGCAATCTTGTGCATCCAATAGGTGTGTTTGTGTCATTGGACGAACATTTAGGTCATTTTCATCCTCCCTAGGCTTATCCTTGTCCAAGTAGGGTTTTTAACCAATCTTGTGCATCCAATAAGTTCATTTGTGTCATTGGATGAACATTTAGGTCATTTTCGACATCCCTAGTCTTATTCTTGTCCAATTAGGGTTTTAAGCAATCTTGTGCATCCAATATGTGTGTTTGTGTCATTGGAGGAACATTTAGGTCATTTTCGTCCTCCCTAGTCTTATTCTTGTCCAATTAGGGTTTTTATGCAATCTTGTGCATCCAATAGGTGTGTTTGTGTCATTGGAGGAACATTTAGGTCATTTTCGTCCTCCCTAGTCTTATTCTTGTCGAATTAGGGTTTTTATGCAATGTTGTGCATCCAATAGGTGTGTTTGTGTCATTGGACGAACATTTAGGTCATTTTCGTCCTCCCTAGGCTTATCCTTGTCCAAGTAGGGTTTTTAACCAATCTTGTGCATCCAATAAGTTCATTTGTGTCATTGGATGAACATTTAGGTCATTTTCGTCATCCCTAGTCTTATTCTTGTCCAATTAGGGTTTTAAGCAATCTTGTGCATCCAATATGTGTGTTTGTGTCATTGGAGGAACATTTAGGTCATTTTCGTCCTCCCTAGTCTTATTCTTGTCCAATTAGGGTTTTTATACAATCTTGTGCATCCAATAGGTGTGTTTGTGTCATTGGACGAACATTTAGGTCATTTTCGTCCTCCCTAGGCTTATTCTTGTCCAATTAGGGTTTTTAACCAATCTTGTGCATCCAATAAGTTCATTTGTGTCATTGGATGAACATTTAGGTCATTTTCGTCCTCCCTAGGCTTATTCTTGTCCAATTAGGATTTTTAACCAATCTTGTGCATCCAATAAGTTCATTTGTGTCATTGGATGAACATTTAGGTCATTTTTGTTTCCCTAGGCTTATTCTTGTCCAATTAGGGTTTTCAACCAATCTTGTGCATCCAATAAGTTCATTTGTGTCATTGGATGAACATTTAGGTCATTTTCGTCCTCCCTAGGCTTATTCTTGTCCAATTAGGGTTTTTATCCAATCTTGTGCATCCAATAATTTCATTTGTGTCATTGGATGAACATTTAGGTCATTTTCGTCCTCCCTAGGCTTATTCTTGTCCAATTAGGGTTTTTAACCAATCTTGTGCATCCAATAAGTTCATTTGTGTCATTGGATGAACATTTAGGTCATTTTCGTCCTCCCTAGGCTTATTCTTGTCCAATTAGGGTTTTTTACCAAGCTTGTGCATCCAATATGTTCATTTGTGTCATTGGATGAACATTTAGATCATTTTCTCCCTCCCTAGGCTTATTCTTGTCCAATTAGGGTTTTTAACCAATCTTGTGCATCCAATACGTTCATTTGTGTCATTGGATGAACATTTAGGTCATTTTCGTCCTCCCTAGGCTTATTCTTGTCCAATTAGGGTTTTTAACCAATCATGTGCATCCAATAAGTTGATTTGTGTCATTGGATGAACATTTAGGTCATTTTCGTCCTGCCTAGACTTATTCTTGTCCAATTAGGGTTTTTAACCAATCTTGTGCATCCAATAAGTTCATTTGTGTCATTGGAAGAACATTTAGGTCATTTTCGTCCACCCTAGGCTTATTCTTGTCCAATTAGGGTTTTTAACCAATCTTGTGCATCCAATAAGTTCATTTGTGTCATTGGATGAACATTTAGGTCATTTTCGTCCTCCCTAGGCTTATTCTTGTCCAATTAGGGTTTTTAACCAATCTTGTGCATCCAATAAGTTCATTTGTGTCGTTGGATTAACAATTAGGTCATTTTCGTCCTCCCTAGGCTTATTCTTGTCCAATTAGGGTTTTTAACCAATCTTGTGCATCCAATAAGTTCATTTGTGTCATTGGATTAACATTTAGGTCATTTTCGTCCTCCCTAGGCTTATTCTTGTCCAATTAGGGTTTTTAACCAATCTTGTGCATCCAATAGGCGTGTTTGTGTCATTGGATGATCAATTAGGTCACTTTTGTCCTCCCTAGGGTTTTTCTTTTCCAATTAGGGTTTTTAACCAATCTTGTGCATCCAATAAGTTCATTTGTGTCATTGGATTAACATTTAGGTCATTTTCGTCCTCCCTAGGCATATTCTTGTCCAATTAGGGTTTTTAACCAATCTTGTGCATCCAATAGGTGTATTTGTGTCATTGGACGAACATTTAGGTCATTTTCGTCCTCCCTAGGCTTATTCTTGTCCAATTAGGGTTTTTAACCAATCTTGTGCATCCAATAAGTTCATTTGTGTCATTGGATGAACATTTAGGTCATTTTCGTCCTCCCTAGGCTTATTCTTGTCCAATTAGGGTTTTTAACCAATCTTGTGCATCCAATAAGTTCATTTGTGTCATTGGATGATCATTTAGGTCATTTTCGTCCTCCCTAGTCTTATTCTTGTCCAATTAGGGTTTTAAGCAATCTTGTGCATCCAATATGTGTGTTTGTGTCATTGGATGAACATTTATGTCATGTTCTGCCTCCCTATGCTTATTCTTGTCCAATTAGGGTTTTTAACCAATCTTGTGCATCCAATAAGTTCATTTGTGTCATTGGATGAACATTTAGGTCATTTTCGTCCTCCCTAGGCTTATTCTTGTCCAATTAGGGTTTTTAACCAATCTTGTGCATCCAATAAGTTCATTTGTGTCATTGGATGATCATTTAGGTCATTTTCATCCTCCCTAGTCTTATTCTTGTCCAATTAGGATTTTTATGCAATCTTGTGCATCCAATAGGTGTGTTTGTGTCATTGGGGGAACATTTAGGTCATTTTCGTCCTCCCTAGTCTTATTCTTGTCCAATTAGGATTTTTATGCAATCTTGTGCTTCCAATAGGTGTGGTTGTGTCATTGGACGAACATTTAGGTCATTTTCGCCCTCCCTAGGCTTATTCTTGTCCAATTAGGGTTTTTAACCAATCTTGTGAATCCAATAAGTTCATTTGTGTCATTGGATGAACATTTAGGTCATTTTCGTCCTCCCTTGGTTTATTCTTGTCCAATTAGGGTTTTTAACCAATCTTGTGCATCCAATAAGTTCATTTGTGTCATTAGACGAACATTTAGGTCATTTTCGTCTTCCCTAGGCTTATTCTTGTCCAATTAGGGTTTTTAACCAATCATGTGCATCCAATAAGTTGCTTTGTGTCATTGGATGAACATTTAGGTCATTTTCGTCCTCCCTAGGCTTATTCTTGTCCAATTAGGGTTTTTAACCAACCTTGTGCATCCAATAAGTTCATTTGTGTCATTGGTTGAACATTTAGGTCATTTTCGTCCTCCCTAGGCTTATTCTTGTCCAATTAGGGTTTTTAATCAACCATGTACATCCAATAAATTCATTTGTGTTATTGGAGGAACATTTAGGTCATTTTCGTCCTCCGTAGTCTTATTCTTGTCCAATTAGGGATTTTATGCAATCCTGTGCATCCAATAGGTGTGTTTGTGTCATTGAACGAACATTTAGGTCTTTTTCGCCCTCCCTAGGCTTATTCTTGTCCAATTAGGGTTTTTAACAAATCTTGTGCATCCAATAAGTTCATTTGTGTCATTGGATGAACATTTAGGTGATTTTCGTACTCCCTAGGCTTATTCTTGTCCAATTAGGGTTTTTAACCAATCTTGTGCATCCAATAAGTTCATTTGTGTCATTGGTTGAACATTTAGGTCATTTTCGTCCTCCCTAGGCTTATTCTTGTCCAATTAGGGTTTTTAATCAACCATGTACATCCAATAAATTCATTTGTGTTATTGGAGGAACATTTAGGTCCTTTTCGTCCTCCGTAGTCTTATTCTTGTCCAATTAGGGATTTTATGCAATCCTGTGCATCCAATAGGTGTGTTTGTGTCATTGGACGAACATTTAGGTCTTTTTCGCCCTCCCTAGGCTTATTCTTGTCCAATTAGGGTTTTTAACAAATCTTGTGCATCCAATAAGTTCATTTGTGTCATTGGATGAACATTTAGGTGATTTTCGTACTCCCTAGGCTTATTCTTGTCCAATTAGGGTTTTTAACCAATCTTGTGCATCCAATAAGTTCATTTGTGTCATTGGATGAACATTTAGGTCATTTTCGTCCTCCCTAGTCTTATTCTTGTCCAATTAGGGTTTTAAGCAATCTTGTTCATCAAATACGTGTGTTTGTGTCATTGGATGAACATTTAGGTCATTTTCGTCGTCCCTATGCTTATTCTTGTCTAATTAGGGTTTTTAACCAATCTTGTGCATCCAATAGGTGTGTTTGTGTCATTGGATAAACATTTAGGTCATTTTCGTCCTCCCTAGTCTTATTCTTGTCCAATTAGGGTTTTTATGTAATCTTGTGAATCCAATAGGTGTGTTTGTGTCATTGCACGAACATTTAGGTCTTTTTCGCCCTCCCTAGCCTTATTCTTGTCCAATTAGGGTTTTTAACCAATCTTGTGCATCCAATAAGTTCATTTGTGTCATTGGATGAACATTTAGGTCATTTTCGTCCTCCCTTGGCTTATTCTTGTCCAATTAGGGTTTTTAACTAATCTTGTGCATCCAATAAGTTCATTTGTGTCATTGGATGAACATTTATGTCATTTTCGTCCTCCCTAGTCTTATTCTAGTCCAATTAGGGTTTAAAGCAATCTTGTGCATCAAATATGTGTGTTTGTGTCATTGGATGAACATTTAGGTCATTTTCGTCCTCCCTATGCTTATTCTTGTCCAATTAGGGTTTTTAACCAATCTTGTGCATCCAATAGGTGTGTTTGTGTCATTGGATAAACATTTAGGTCATTTTCGTCCTCCATAGTCTTATTCTTGTCCAATTAGGGTTTTTATGTAATCTTGTGCATCCAATAGGTGTGTTTGTGTCATTGGACGAACATTTAGGTCATTTTCGTCCTCCCTAGGCTTATTCTTGTCCAATTACGGTTTTTAACCAACCTTGTGCATCCAATAAGTTCATTTGTGTCATTGGTTGAACATTTAGGTCATTTTCGTCCTCCCTAGGCTTATTCTTGTCCAATTAGGGTTTTTAATCAACCTTGTACATCCAATAAGTTCATTTGTGTTATTGGAGGAACATTAAGGTCATTTTCGTCCTCCCTAGTCTTATTCTTGTCCAATTAGGGATTTAAGCAATCTTGTGCTTCAAATATCTGTGTTTGTGTCATTGGATGAACATTTAGGTCATTTTCGTCCTCCCTATGCTTATTCTTGTCCAATTAGGGTTTTTATGTAATCTTGTGCATCCAATAGGTGTGGTTGTGTCATTGGACGAACATTTAGGTCATTTTCGTCCTCCCTAGGCTTATTCTTGTCCAATAACGGTTTTTAACCAACCTTGTGCATCCAATAAGTTCATTTGTGTCATTGGTTGAACATTTAGGTCATTTTCGTCCTCCCTAGGCTTATTCTTGTCCAATTAGGGTTTTTAATCAACCTTGTACATCCAATAAGTTCATTTGTGTTATTGGAGGAACATTAAGGTCATTTTCGTCCTCCCTAGTCTTATTCTTGTCCAATTAGGGTTTTAAGCAATCTTGTGCTTCAAATATCTGTGTTTGTGTCATTGGATGAACATTTAGGTCATTTTCGTCCTCCCTATGCTTATTCTTGTCCAATTAGGGTTTTTAACGAATCTTGTGCATCCAATAAGTTCATTTGTGTCAATGGATGAACATTTAGGTGATTTTCGTCTTCCCTAGGCTTATTCTTGTCCAATTAGGGTTTTTAACCAATCATGTGCATCCAATAAGTTGCTTTGTGTCATTGGATGAACATTTAGGTCATTTTCGTCCTCCCTAGGCTTATTCTTGTCCAATTAGGGTTTTTAACCAACCTTGTGCATCCAATAAGTTCATTTGTGTTATTGGAGGAACATTTAGGTCATTTTCGTCCTCCGTAGTCTTATTCTTGTCCAATTAGGGATTTTATGCAATCCTGTGCATCCAATAGGTGTGTTTGTGTCATTGGACGAACATTTAGGTCTTTTTCGCCCTCCCTAGGCTTATTCTTGTCCAATTAGGGTTTTTAACAAATCTTGTGCATCCAATAAGTTCATTTGTGTCATTGGATGAACATTTAGGTGATTTTCGTACTCCCTAGGCTTATTCTTGTCCAATTAGGGTTTTTAACCAATCTTGTGCATCCAATAAGTTCATTTGTGTCATTGGATGAACATTTAGGTCATTTTCGTCCTCCCTAGTCTTATTCTTGTCCAATTAGGGTTTTAAGCAATCTTGTTCATCAAATACGTGTGTTTGTGTCATTGGATGAACATTTAGGTCATTTTCGTCCTCCCTATGCTTATTCTTGTCTAATTAGGGTTTTTAACCAATCTTGTGCATCCAATAGGTGTGTTTGTGTCATTGGATAAACATTTAGGTCATTTTCGTCCTCCCTAGTCTTATTCTTGTCCAATTAGGGTTTTTATGTAATCTTGTGCATCCAATAGGTGTGTTTGTGTCATTGGACGAACATTTAGGTCATTTTCGTACTCCCTAGGCTTATTCTTGTCCAATTAGGGTTTTTAACCAACCTTGTGCATCCAATAAGTTCATTTGTGTCATTGGTTGAACATTTAGGTCATTTTCGTCCTCCCTAGGCTTATTCTTGTCCAATTAGGGTTTTTAACCAACCTTGTGCATCCAATAAGTTCATTTGTGTCATTGGTTGAACATTTAGGTCATTTTCGTCCTCCCTAGGCTTATTCTTGTCCAATTAGGGTTTTTAACCAACCTTGTGCATCCAATAAGTTCATTTGTGTCATTGGATGAACATTTAGGTCATTTTCGTCCTCCCTAGTCTTATTTTTGTCCAATTAGGGTTTTTATGCAATCTTGTGCATCCAATAGGTGTGTTTGTGTCATTGGAGGAACATTTAGGTCATTTTCGTCCTCCCTAGTCTTATTCTTGTCCAATTAGGGTTTTTATGCAATCTTGTGCATCCAATAGGTGTGTTTGTGTCATTGGACGAACATTTAGGTCATTTTCGTCCTCCCTAGGCTTATTCTTGTCTGATTAGGGTTTTTAACCAATCTCGTGCATTCAATAAGTTCATTTGTGTCATTGGATGAACATTTAGGTCATTTTCGTCCTCCCTAGTCTTATTCTTGTCCAATTAGGGTTTTTATGCAATCTTGTGCATCCAATAGGTGTGTTTGTGTCATTGGAGGAACATTTAGGTCATTTTCGTCCTCCCTAGTCTTATTCTTGTCCAATTAGGGTTTTTATGCAATCTTGTGCATCCAATAGGTGTGTATGTGTCATTGGACGAACATTTAGGTCATTTTCGTCCTCCCTAGGCTTATTCTTGTCCAATTAGGGTTTTTAACCAATCTTGTGCATCCAATAAGTTCATTTGTGTCATTGGATGAACATTTAGGTCATTTTCGTCCTCCCTAGGCTTATTCTTGTCCAATTAGGGTTTTCAACCATTCTTGTGCATCCAATAAGTTCATTTGTGTCATTGGATGAACATTTAGGTCATTTTCGTCCTCCCTAGGCTTATTCTTGTCCAATTAGGGTTTTTAACCAATCTTGTGCATCCAATAAGTTCATTTGTGTCATTGGATGATCATTTAGGTCATTTTCATCCTCCCTAGTCTTATTCTTGTCCAATTAGGATTTTTATGCAATCTTGTGCATCCAATAGGTGTGTTTGTGTCATTGGGGGAACATTTAGGTCATTTTCGTCCTCCCTAGTCTTATTCTTGTCCAATTAGGGTTTTTATGCAATCTTGTGCTTCCAATAGGTGTGGTTGTGTCATTGGACGAACATTTAGGTCATTTTCGCCCTCCCTAGGCTTATTCTTGTCCAATTAGGGTTTTTAACCAATCTTGTGCATCCAATAAGTTCATTTGTGTCATTGGATGAACATTTAGGTCATTTTCGTCCTCCCTTGGCTTATTCTTGTCCAATTAGGGTTTTTAACCAATCTTGTGCATCCAATAAGTTCATTTGTGTCATTAGATGAACATTTAGGTCATTTTCGTCTTCCCTAGGCTTATTCTTGTCCAATTAGGGTTTTTAACCAATCATGTGCATCCAATAAGTTGCTTTGTGTCATTGGATGAACATTTAGGTCATTTTCGTCCTCCCTAGGCTTATTCTTGTCCAATTAGGGTTTTTAACCAACCTTGTGCATCCAATAAGTTCATTTGTGTTATTGGAGGAACATTTAGGTCATTTTCGTCCTCCGTAGTCTTATTCTTGTCCAATTAGGGATTTTATGCAATCCTGTGCATCCAATAGGTGTGTTTGTGTCATTGGACGAACATTTAGGTCTTTTTCGCCCTCCCTAGGCTTATTCTTGTCCAATTAGGGTTTTTAACAAATCTTGTGCATCCAATAAGTTCATTTGTGTCATTGGATGAACATTTAGGTGATTTTCGTACTCCCTAGGCTTATTCTTGTCCAATTAGGGTTTTTAACCAATCTTGTGCATCCAATAAGTTCATTTGTGTCATTGGATGAACATTTAGGTCATTTTCGTCCTCCCTAGTCTTATTCTTGTCCAATTAGGGTTTTAAGCAATCTTGTTCATCAAATACGTGTGTTTGTGTCATTGGATGAACATTTAGGTCATTTTCGTCCTCCCTATGCTTATTCTTGTCTAATTAGGGTTTTTAACCAATCTTGTGCATCCAATAGGTGTGTTTGTGTCATTGGATAAACATTGAGGTCATTTTCGTCCTCCCTAGTCTTATTCTTGTCCAATTAGGGTTTTTATGTAATCTTGTGAATCCAATAGGTGTGTTTGTGTCATTGCACGAACATTTAGGTCTTTTTCGCCCTCCCTAGCCTTATTCTTGTCCAATTAGGGTTTTTAACAAACCTTGTGCATCCAATAAGTTCATTTGTGTCATTGGTTGAACATTTAGGTCATTTTCGTCCTCCCTAGGATTATTCTTGTCCAATTAGGGTTTTTAACCAACCTTCTGCATCCAATAAGTTCATCTGTGTCATTGGAGGAACATTTAGGTCATTTTCGTCTTCCCTAGGCTTATTCTTGTCCAATTAGGGTTTTTATGCAATCTTGTGCATCCAACAGGTGTGTTTGTGTCATTGGACGAACATTTAGGTCATTGTCGTCCTCCCTAGGCTTATTCTTGTCCAATTAGGTTTTTTAACCAACCTTGTGCATCTAATAAGTTCATTTGTGTAATTGGTTGAACATTTAGGACATTTTCGTCCTCCCTAGACTTAATCTTGTCCACTTAGAGTTTGTAACCAACCTTGTGCATCCAATAAGTTCATTTGTGTCATTGGAGGAACATTTAGGTCATTTTTGTCCTCCCTAGTCTTATTCTTGTCCAATTAGGGTTTTTATGCAATCTTGTGCATCCAATAGGTGTGTTGTGTCATTGGACGAACATTTAGGTCATTTTCGTCCTCCCTAGGCTTATTCTTGTCCAATTAGGGTTTTTAACCAATCTTGTGCATCCAATAGGTGTTTTTGTGTCATTGTAGGAACATTTAGGTCATTTTCGTCCTCCCTAGTCTTATTCTTGTCCAATTAGGGTTTTTATGCAATATTGTGCATCCAATAGGTGTGTTTGTGTCATTGGACGAACATTTTGGTCATTTTCGTCGTCCTTAGCCTTATTCTTGTCCAATTAGGGTTTTTAACCAACCTTGTGCATCCAATAAGTTCATTTGTGTCATTGGATGAACATTTAGGTCATTTTCGTTCTCCCTAGGCTTATTCTTGTCCAATTAGGGTTTTTAACCAATCTTGTGCATCCGAAAGGTGTGTTTGTGTCAATGGAGGAACATTTAGGTCATTTTCGTCCTCCCTAGTCTTATTCTTGTCCAATTAGGGTTTTTATGCAATCTTGTGCATCCAATAGGTGTGTTTGTGTCATTGGAGGAACATTTAGGTCATTTTCGTCCTCCCTAGTCTTATTCTTGTCCAATTAGGGTTTTTATGCAATCTTGTGCATCCAATAGGTGTGTTTGTCTCACATTTAGGTCATTTCCGTCATCCCTAGGCTTATTCTTTTCCAATTAGGGTTTTTAACCAATCTTGTGCATCCAATAAGTTCATTTGTGTCATTGGATGAACATTTAGGTCATTTTCGTCCTCCCTAGTCTTATTCTTGTCCAATTAGGGTTTTTATGCAATCTTGTGCATCCAATAGGTGTGTTTGTGTCATTGGAGGAACATTTAGGTCATTTTCGTCCTCCCTAGTCTTATTCTTGTCCAATTAGGGTTTTTATGCAATCTTGTGCATCCAATATGTGTGTTTGTGTCATTGGATGAACATTTAGGTCATTTTCGTCCTCCCTAGTCTTATTCTTGTCCAATTAGGGATTTTATGCAATCTTGTGCCTCCAATAGGTGTGTTGGTGTCATTGGACGAACATTTAGGTCATTTTCGTCCTCCCTAGGCTTATTCTTGTCCAATTAGGGTTTTTAACCAATCTTGTGCATCCAATAAGTTCATTTGTTTCATTGGATGAACATTTAGGTCATTTTCGTCCTCCCTAGGCTTATGCTTGTCCAATTAGGGTTTTTAACCAATCTTGTGCATCCAATAAGTTCATTTGTGTCATTGGATGAACATTTAGGTCATTTTCGTCCTCCATAGGCTTATTCTTGTCCAATTTAGGTTTTTAACCAACCTTGTGCATCCAATAAGTTCATTTGTGTCATTGGTTGAACATTTAGGTCATTTTCGTCCTCCCTAGGCTTATTCTTGTCCAATTAGGGTTTTTAACCAACCTTGTGCATCCAATAAGTTCATTTGTGTCATTGGTTGAACATTTAGGTCATTTTCGTCCTCCCTAGGCTTATTCTTGTCCAATTAGGGTTTTTAACCAACCTCGTGCATCCAATAAGTTCATTTGTGTCATTGGTTGAACATTTAGGTCATTTTCGTCCTCCCTAGGCTTATTCTTGTCCAATTAGGGTTTTTAACCAACCTTGTGCATCCAATAAGTTCATTTGTGTCATTGGTCGAACATTTAGGTCATTTACGTCCTCCCTAGTCTTACTCTTATCCAATTAGGGTTTTTATGCAATCTTGTGCATCCAATAGGTGTGTTTGTGTCATTGGAGGAACATTTAGGTCATTTTCGTCCTCCCTAGTCTTATTCTTGTCCAATTAGGGTTTTTATGCAATCTTGTGCATCCAATAGGTGTGTTTGTGTCATTGGAGGAACATTTAGGTCATTTTCGTCCTCACTAGTCTTATTCTTGTTCAATTAGGGTTTTTATGCAATCTTGTGCATCCAATAGGTGTGTTTGTGTCATTAGACGAACATTTAGGTCATTTTCGTCCTCCCTAGGCTTATTCTTGTCCAATTATGGTTTTTAACCAACCTTGTGCATCCAATAAGTTCAATTCTGTCATTGGTTGAACATTTACGTCATTTTCGTCCACCCTAGGCTTATTCTTGTCCAATTACGGTTTTTAACCAACCTTGTGCATCCAATAAGTTCATTTGTGTCATTGGAGGAACATTTTGGTCATTTTCGTCCTCCCTAGTCTTATTCTTGTCCAATTAGGGTTTTTATGCAATCTTGTGCATCCAATAGGTGTATTTGTGTCATTGGAAGAACATTTAGGTCATTTTCGTCCTCCCTAGGCTTATTCTTGTCCAATTAGGGTTTTTAACCAATCTTGTGCATCCAATAAGTTCATTTGTGTCATTGGATGAACATTTAGGTCATTTTCGTCCTCCCTAGGTTTATTCTTGTCCAATTAGGATTTTTAACCAATCTTGTGCATCCAATAAGTTCATTTGTGTCATTGGATGAACATTTAGGTCATTTTCGTCCTCCCTAGGCTTATTCTTGTCCAATTAGGGTTTTTATGCAATCTTGTGCATCCAATAGGTGTGTTTGTGTCATTGGACGAACATTTAGGTCATTTTCGTCCTCCATAGGCTTATTCTTGTCCAATTAGGGTTTTTATGCAATCCTGTGCATCCAATAGGTGTGTTTGTGTCATTGGACGAACATCTGGGTCATTTTCGTCCTCCCTAGGCTTATTCTTGTCCAATTAGGGTTTTTAACCAATCTTGTGCATCCAATAAGTTCATTTGTGTCATTGGATGAACATTTAGGTCATTTTCGTCCTCCCTAGGCTTATTCTTGTCCAATTAGGGTTTTTAACCAATCTTGTGCATCCAATAAGTTCATTTGTGTCATTGGATTAACATTTAGGTCATTTTCGTCCTCCCTAGTCTTATTCTTGTCCAATTAGGGTCTTAAGCAATCTTGTGCATCCAATAAGTTCATTTGTGTCATTGGATGAACATTTAGGTCATTTTCGTCCTCCCTAGGATTATTCTTGTCCAATTAAGGTTTTTAACCAATCATCTACATCCAATAAGTTCATTTGTGTCATTGGATGAACATTTAGGTCATTTTCGTCCTCCCTAGGCTTATTCTTGTCCAATTAGGGTTTTTAACCAATCTTGTGCATCCAATAAGTTCATTTGTGTCATTGGATGATCATTTAGGTCATTTTCATCCTCCCTAGTCTTATTCTTGTCCAATTAGGATTTTTATGCAATCTTGTGCATCCAATAGGTGTGTTTGTGTCATTGGGGGAACATTTAGGTCATTTTCGTCCTCCCTAGTCTTATTCTTGTCCAATTAGGATTTTTATGCAATCTTGTGCTTCCAATAGGTGTGGTTGTGTCATTGGACGAACATTTAGGTCATTTTCGCCCTCCCTAGGCTTATTCTTGTCCAATTAGGGTTTTTAACCAATCTTGTGAATCCAATAAGTTCATTTGTGTCATTGGATGAACATTTAGGTCATTTTCGTCCTCCCTTGGTTTATTCTTGTCCAATTAGGGTTTTTAACCAATCTTGTGCATCCAATAAGTTCATTTGTGTCATTAGACGAACATTTAGGTCATTTTCGTCTTCCCTAGGCTTATTCTTGTCCAATTAGGGTTTTTAACCAATCATGTGCATCCAATAAGTTGCTTTGTGTCATTGGATGAACATTTAGGTCATTTTCGTCCTCCCTAGGCTTATTCTTGTCCAATTAGGGTTTTTAACCAACCTTGTGCATCCAATAAGTTCATTTGTGTCATTGGAGGAACATTTAGGTCATTTTCGTCCTCCCTAGGCTTATTTTTGTCCAATTAGGGTTTTATGCAATCTTGTGCATCCAACAGGTGTGTTTGTGTCATTGGACGAACATTTAGGTCATTGTCGTCCTTCCTAGGCTTATTCTTGTCCAATTAGGGTTTTTAACCAACCTTGTGCATCCAATAAGTTCATTTGTGTAATTGGTTGAACATTTTGGACATTTTCGTCCTCCCTAGACTTAATCTTGTCCACTTAGAGTTTGTAACCAACCTTGTGCATCCAATAAGTTCATTTGTGACTTTGGAGGAACATTTAGGTCATTTTTGTCCTCCCTAGTCTTATTCTTGTCCAATTAGGGTTTTTATGCAATCTTGTGCATCCAATAGGTGTGTTGTGTCATTGGACGAACATTTAGGTCATTTTCGTCCTCCCTAGGCTTATTCTTGTCCAATTAGGGTTTTTAACCAATCTTGTGCATCCAATAGGTGTTTTTGTGTCATTGGAGGAACATTTAGGTCATTTTCGTCCTCCGTAGTCTTATTCTTGTCCAATTAGGGTTTTTATGCAATATTGTGCATCCAATAGGTGTGTTTGTGTCATTGGACGAACATTTAGGTCATTTTCATCGTCCCTAGCCTTATTCTTGTCCAATTACGGTTTTTAACCAACCTTGTGCATCCAAAAAGTTCATTTGTGTCATTGGATGACCATTTAGATCATTTTCGTCCTCCCTAGGCTTATTCTTGTCCAATTAGGGTTTTTATGCAATCTTGTGCATCTAGTAGGTGTGTTTATGTCATTGGAGGAACATTTAGGTCATTTTCGTCCTCCCTAGTCTTATTCTTGTCCAATTAGGGTTTTTATGCAATCTTGTGCATCCAATAGGTGTGTTTGTGTCATTGGACGAACATTTAGGTCATTTTCGTCGTCCCTAGACTTATTCTTGTCCAATTAGGGTTTTTAACCAACCTTGTGCATCCAAAAAGTTCAATTGTGTCATTGGTTGAACATTTAGGTTATTTTCATCCTCCCTAGGCTTATTCTTGTCCAATTATGGTTTTTAACCAACCTTGTGCATCCAATAAGTTCATTTGTGTCATTGGACGAACATTTAGGTCATTTTCGTCCTCCCTAGGCTTATTCTTGTCCAATTAGGGTTTTTAACCAATCTTGTGCATCCAATAAGTTCATTTGTGTCATTGGATGAACATTTAGGTCATTTTCGTCCTCCCTAGGCTTATTCTTGTCCAATTAGGGTTTTTAACCAATCTTGTGCATCCAATAAGTTCATTTGTGTCATTGGATGATCATTTAGGTCATTTTCGTCCTCCCTAGTCTTATTCTTGTCCAATTAGGGTTTTAAGCAATCTTGTGCATCCAATAAGTGTGTTTGTGTCATTGGATGAAAATTTAGGTCATTTTCTGCCTCCCTAGTCTTATTCTTGTCCAATTAGGGTTTTTAACCAACCTTGTGCATCCAAAAAGTTCAATTGTGTTATTGGTTGAACATTTAGGTTATTTTCGTCCTCCCTAGGCTTATTCTTGTCCAATTATGGTTTTTAACCAACCTTGTGCATCCAATAAGTTCATTTGTGTCATTGGAGGAACATTTTGGTCATTTTCGTCCTCCCTAGTCTTATTCTTGTCCAATTAGGGTTTTTATGCAATCTTGTGCATCCAATAGGTGTATTTGTGTCATTGGAAGAACATTTAGGTCATTTTTGTCCTCCCTAGGCTTATTCTTGTCCAATTAGGGTTTTTAACCAATCTTGTGCATCCAATAAGTTCATTTGTGTCATTGGATGAACATTTAGGTCATTTTCGTCCTCCCTAGGCTTATTCTTGCCCAATTAGGGTTTTTAACCAATCTTGTGCATCCAATAAGTTCATTTGTGTCATTGGATGATCATTTAGGTCATTTTCATCCTCCCTAGTCTTATTCTTGTCCAATTAGGATTTTTATGCAATCTTGTGCATCCAATAGGTGTGTTTGTGTCATTGGGGGAACATTTAGGTCATTTTCGTCCTCCCTAGTCTTATTCTTGTCCAATTAGGGTTTTTATGCAATCTTGTGCTTCCAATAGGTGTGGTTGTGTCATTGGACGAACATTTAGGTCATTTTCGCCCTCCCTAGGCTTATTCTTGTCCAATAAGTTCATTTGTGTCATTAGACGAACATTTAGGTCATTTTCGTCTTCCCTAGGCTTATTCTTGTCCAATTAGGGTTTTTAACCAATCATGTGCATCCAATAAGTTGCTTTGTGTCATTGGATGAACATTTAGGTCATTTTCGTCCTCCCTAGGCTTATTCTTGTCCAATTAGGGTTTTTAACCAACCTTGTGCATCCAATAAGTTCATTTGTGTCATTGGTTGAACATTTAGGTCATTTTCGTCCTCCCTAGGCTTATTCTTGTCCAATTAGGGTTTTTAATCAACCATGTACATCCAATAAATTCATTTGTGTTATTGGAGGAACATTTAGGTCATTTTCGTCCTCCGTAGTCTTATTCTTGTCCAATTAGGGATTTTATGCAATCCTGTGCATCCAATAGGTGTGTTTGTGTCATTGGATGAACATTTAGGTCATTTTCGTCCTCCCTATGCTTATTCTTGTCTAATTAGGGTTTTTAACAAATCTTGTGCATCCAATAAGTTCATTTGTGTCATTGGATGAACATTTAGGTGATTTTCGTACTCCCTAGGCTTATTCTTGTCCAATTAGGGTTTTTAACCAATCTTGTGCATCCAATAAGTTCATTTGTGTCATTGGATGAACATTTAGGTCATTTTTGTCCTCCCTAGTCTTATTCTTGTCCAATTAGGGTTTTTATGCAATCTTGTTCATCAAATACGTGTGTTTGTGTCATTGGATGAACATTTAGGTCATTTTCGTCCTCCCTAGGCTTATTCTTGTCCAATTAGGGTTTTTAACCAATCTTGTGCATCCAATAGGTGTTTTTGTGTCATTGGAGGAACATTTAGGTCTTTTTCGTCCTCCATAGTCTTATTCTTGTCCAATTAGGGTTTTTATGCAATATTGTGCATCCAATATGTGTGTTTGTGTCATTGGACGAACATTTAGGTCATTTTCGTCGTCCCTAGCCTTATTCTTGTCCAATTAGGGTTTTTAATCAACCTTGTGCATCCAAAAAGTTCATTTGTGTCATTGGATGACCATTTAGAACATTTTCGTCCTCCCTAGGCTTATTCATGTCCAATTAGGGTTTTTAACCAATCTTGTGCATCCAATAGGTGTGTTTGTGTCATTGGAGGAACATTTAGGTCATTTTCGTCCTCGCTAGTCTTATTCTTTTCCAATTAGGGTTTTTATGCAATCTTGTGCATCCAATAGGTGTGTTTGTGTCATTGGACGAACATTTAGGTCATTTTCGTCGTCCCTAGGCTTATTCTTGTCCAATTAGGGTTTTTATGCAATCTTGTGCATCCAATAGGTGTGTTTGTGTCATTGGAGGAACATTTAGGTCATTTTCGTCCTCCCTAGTCTTATTCTTGTCCAATTAGGGTTTTTATGCAATCTTGTGCATCCAATAGGTGTCTTTGTGTCATTCGACGAACATTTAGGTCATTTTCGTCCTCCCTAGGCTTATTCTTGTCCAATTAGGGTTTTTAACCAATCTTGTGCATCCAATAAGTTCATTTGTGTCATTGGATGAACATTTAGGTCATTTTCGTCCTCCCTTGGCTTATTCTTGTCCAATTAGGGTTTTTAGGCAATCTTGTGCATCCAATAGCTGTGTTTGTGTCATTGGACGAACATTTAGCTCATTTTTGTCCACCCTAGGCTTATTCTTGTCCAATTAGGGTTTTTAACCAATCTTGTGCATCCAATAAGTTCATTTGTGTCATTGGATGAACATTTAGGTCATTTTCGTCATCCCTAGTCTTATTCTTGTCCAATTAGGGTTTTAAGCAATCTTGTGCATCCAATATGTGTGTTTGTGTCATTGGATGAACATTTAGGTCATATTCGTCATCCCTATGCTTATTCTTGTCCAATTAGGGTTTTTAACCAATCTTGTGCATCCAATAAGTTCATTTGTGTCATTGGATGAACATTTAGGTCATTTTCGTCCTCCCTTGGCTTATTCTTGTCCAATTAGGGTTTTTAACTAATCTTGTGCATCCAATAAGTTCATTTGTGTCATTGGATGAACATTTATGTCATTTTCGTCCTCCCTAGTCTTATTCTAGTCCAATTAGGGTTTAAAGCAATCTTGTGCATCAAATATGTGTGTTTGTGTCATTGGATGAACATTTAGGTCATTTTCGTCCTCCCTATGCTTATTCTTGTCCAATTAGGGTTTTTAACCAATCTTGTGCATCCAATAGGTGTGTTTGTGTCATTGGATAAACATTTAGGTCATTTTCGTCCTCCATAGTCTTATTCTTGTCCAATTAGGGTTTTTATGTAATCTTGTGCATCCAATAGGTGTGTTTGTGTCATTGGACGAACATTTAGGTCATTTTCGTCCTCCCTAGGCTTATTCTTGTCCAATTACGGTTTTTAACCAACCTTGTGCATCCAATAAGTTCATTTGTGTCATTGGTTGAACATTTAGGTCATTTTCGTCCTCCCTAGGCTTATTCTTGTCAAATTAGGGTTTTTAATCAACCTTGTACATCCAATAAGTTCATTTGTGTTATTGGAGGAACATTTAGGTCATTTTCGTCTTCCCTAGTCTTATTCTTGTCCAATTAGGGATTTTATGCAATCTTTTGCATCCAATAGGTGTGTTTGTGTCATTGGACGAACATTTAGGTCTTTTTCGCCCTCCCTAGGCTTATTCTTGTCCAATTAGGGTTTTTAACGAATCTTGTGCATCCAATAAGTTCATTCAACTTATTGGACGAACATTTAGGTCTTTTTCGCCCTCCCTAGGCTTATTCTTGTCCAATTAGGGTTTTTAACCAATCTTGTGCATCCAATAAGTTCATTTGTGTCATTGGATGAACATTTAGGTGATTTTCGTCCTCCCTAGGCTTATTCTTGTCCAATTAGGGTTTTTAACCAATCTTTTTACATCCAATAAGTTCATTTGTGTCATTGGATGAACATTTAGGTCATTTTCGTCCTCCCTAGTCTTATTCTTGTCCAATTAGGGTTTTACGCAATCTTGTGCTTCAAATATGTGTGTTTGTGTCATTGGATGAAAATTTAGGTCATTTTCGTCCTCCCTATGCTTATTCTTGTCAAATTAGGGTTTTTAACCAATCTTGTGCATCCAATAAGTTCATTTGTGTCATTGGATGAACATTTAGGTCATTTTTGTCTTCCCTAGGATTATTCTTGTCCAATTAAGGTTTTTAACCAATCTTGTGCATCCAATAGGTGTGTTTGTGTCATTGGATAAACATTTAGGTCTTTTTCGTCCTCCCTAGGCTTATTCTTGTCCAATTAGGGTTTTTAATCAACCTTGTACATCCAATAAGTTCATTTGTGTTATTGGAGGAACATTTAGGTCATTTTCGTCCTTCCTAGTCTTATTCTTGTCCAATTAGGGATTTTATGCATTCTTGTGCATCCAATAGGTGTGTTTGTGTCATTGGACGAACATTTAGGTCTTTTTCGCCCTCCCTAAGCTTGTTCTTGTCCAATTAGGGTTTTTTTACGAATCTTGTGCATCCAATAAGTTAATTTGTGTCATTGGATGAACATTTAGGTGATTTTCGTCCTCCCTACGCTTATTCTTGTCCAATTAGGGTTTTTAACCAATCTTGTGCATCCAATAAGTTCATTTGTGACATTGGATGAACATTTAGGTCATTTCCGTCCTCCCTAGTCTTATTCTTGTCCAATTAGGGTTTTAAGCAATCTTGTGCGTCAAATATGTGTGTTTGTGTCATTGGAGGAACATTTAGGTCATTTTCGTCTTCCCTATGCTTATTCTTGTCCAATTATGGTTTTTAACCAATCTTGTGCATCCAATAAGTTCATTTGTGTCATTGGATGAACATTTAGGTCATTTTCGTCTTCCCTAGGATTATTCTTGTCCAATTAGGGTTTTTAACCAATCTTGTGCATCCAATAGGTGTGTTTGTGTCATTGGATAAACATTTAGGTCATTTTCGTCCTCCCTAGTCTTATTCTTGTCCAATTAGGGTTTTTATGTAATCTTGTGCATCCAATAGGTGTGTTTGTGTCATTGGACGAACATTTAGGTCATTTTCGTACTCCCTAGGCTTATTCTTGTCCAATTAGGGTTTTTAACCAACCTTGTGCATCCAATAAGTTCATTTGTGTCATTGGTTGAACATTTAGGTCATTTTCGTCCTCCCTAGGCTTATTCTTGTCCAATTAGGGTTTTTAATCAACCTTGTACATCCAATAAGTTCTTTTGTGTCATTGGAGGATTATTTAGGTCATTTTCGTCCTCCCTAGTCTTATTCTTGTCCAATTAGGGTTTTATGCAATCCTGTGCATCCAATAGGTGTGTTGTTGTCATTGGACGAACATTTAGGTCATTGTCGCCCTCCCTAAGCTTATTCTTGTCCAATTAGGGTTTTTAACCAATCTTGTGCATCCAATAAGTTCATTTGTGTCATTGGATGAACATTTAGGTCATTTTCGTCCTCTCTAGGCTTATTCTTGTCCAATTAGGGGTTTTAACCAATCTTGTGCATCCAATAAGTTCATTTGTGTCATTGGATGAACATTTAGGTCATTTTCGTCCTCCCTAGTCTTATTCTTGTCCAATTAGGGTTTTAAGCAATCTTAAGCATCCAATATGTGTGTTTGTGTCATTGGATGAACATTTAGGTCATTTTCGTCCTCCCTAGTCTTATTCATGTCCAATTAGGGTTTTTATGCAATCTTGTGCATCCAATATGTGTGTTTGTGTCATTGGACGAACATTTAGGTCATTTTCGCCCTCCCTAGGCTTATTCTTGTCCAATTAGGGTTTTTAACCAATCTTGTGCATCCAATAAGTTCATTTGAGTCATGGGATGAACATTTAGGTCATTTGCGTCCTCCCTTGGCTTATTCTTGTCCAATTAGGGTTTTTAACTAATCTTGTCCACCCAATAAGTTCATTTGTGTCATTGGATGAACATTTAGGTCATTTTCGTCCTCCCTAGTCTTATTCTTGTCCAATTAGGGTTTTAAGCAATCTTGTGCATCCAATATGTGTGTTTGTGTCATTGGATGAACATTTAGGTCATTATCGTCCTCCCTAGTCTTATTCTTGTCCAATTAGGGATTTTATGCAATCTTGTGCATCCAATATGTGTGTTTGTGTCATTGGACGAACATTCAGGTCATTTTCGCCCTCCCTAGGCCTATTCTTGTCCAATTAGGATTTTTAACCAATCTTGTGCATCCAATAAGTTCATTTGTGTCATTGGACGAACATTTAGGTCATTTTCGTTCTCCCTAGGCTTATTCTTGTCCAATTAGGGTTTTTAACCAACCTTGTGCATCCAGTAAGTTCATTTGTGTCATTGGTTGAACATTTAGGTCATTTTCGTCCTCCCTAGGCTTATTCTTGTCCAATCAGGGTTTTTAATCAACCTTGTACATCCAATAAGTTCTTTTGTGTCATTGGAGGAACATTTAGGTCATTTTCGTCCTCCCTAGTCTTATTCTTGCACAATTAGGGTTTTTATGCCATCTTGTGCATCCAATAGGTGTGTTGTTGTCATTGGACGAACATTTAGGTCATTTTCATCCTCCCTAGGCTTATTCTTGTCCAATTAGGGTTTTTAACCAATCTTGTGCATCCAATAAGTTCATTTGTATCATTGGATGAACATTTAGGTCACTTTCGTCCTCCCTAGGCTTATTCTTGTCCAATTAGGGTTTTTAACCAGTCTTGTGCATCCAATAAGTTCATTTGTGTCATTGGATGAACATTTAGGTCATTTTCGTCCTCCCTAGTCTTATTCTTGTCCAATTAGGGTTTTAAGCAATCTTGTGCATCCAATATGTGTGTTTGTGTCATTGGATGAACATTTAGGTCATTTTCGTCCTCCCTAGTCTTATTCATGTCCAATTATGGTTTTTATGCAATCTTGTGCATCCAATAGGTGTGTTTGTGTCATTGGACGAACATTTAGGTCATTTTCGCCCTCCCTAGGCTTATTCTTGTCCAATTAGGGTTTTTAACCAATCTTGTGCATCCAATAAGTTCATTTGTGTCATTGGATGAACATTTAGGTCATTTTCGTCCTCCCTTGGCATATTTTTGTCCAATTAGGGTTTTTAACTAATCTTGTGCATCCAATAAGTTCATTTGTGTCATTGGATGAACATTTAGGTCATTTTCGTCCTCCCTAGTCTTATTCTTGTCCAATTAGGGTTTTAAGCAATCTTGTGCATCCAATATGTGTGTTTGTGTCATTGGATGAACATTTAGGTCATTTTCGTCCTCCCTAGTCTTATTCATGTCCAATTAGGGTTTTTATGCAATCTTGTGCATCCAATAGGTGTGTTTGTGTCATTGGACGAACATTTAGGTCATTTTCGCCCTCCCTAGGCTTATTCTTGTCCAATTAGGGTTTTTAACCAATCTTGTGCATCCAATAAGTTCATTTGTGTCATTGGATGAACATTTAGGTCATTTTCGTCCTCCCTAGTCTTATTCTTGTCCAATTAGGGTTTTTATGCATTCTTGTGCATCCAATAGGTGTGTTTGTGTCATTGGAGGAACATTTAGGTCATTTTCGTCCTCCCTAGTCTTATTCTTGTCCAATAAGGGTTTTTATGCAATCTTGTGCATCCAATAGGTGTGTTTGTGTCATTGGACGAAATTTTTGGTCATTTTCGTCCTCCCTAGTCTTATTCTTGTCCAATTAGGGTTTTAAGCAATCTTGTGCATCCAATATGTGTGTTTGTGTCATTGGATGAACATTTAGGTAATTTTCGTCCTCCCTATGCTTATTCTTGTCCAATTAGGGTTTTTAACAAATCTTGTGCATACAATAAGTTCATTTGTGTCATTGGATGAACATTTAAGTCACTTTCGTCCTCCCTAGTCTTATTCTTGTCCAATTAGGGTTTTTATGCAATCTTGTGCATCCAATAGGTGTGTTTGTGTCATTGGAGGAACATTTAGGTCATTTTCGTCCTCCCTAGTCTTATTCTTGTCCAATTAGGGTTTTTATGCAATCTTGTGCATCCAATAGGTGTATTTGTGTCATTGGACAAACATTTAGGTCATTTTCGTCCTCCCTAGGCTTATTCTTGTCCAATTAGGGTTTTTAACCAATCTTGTGCATCCAATAAGTTCATTTGTGTCATTGGATGAACATTTAGGTCATTTTCGTCCTCCCTAGTCTTATTGTTGTCGAATTAGGGTTTTTATGCAATCTTGTGCATCCAATAGGTGTGTTTGTGTCATTGGAGGAACATTTAGGTCATTTTCGTCCTCCCTAGTCTTATTCTTGTCCAATTAGGGTTTTTATGCAATCTTGTGCATCCAATTGGTGTGTTTGTGTCATTGGACGAACATTTAGGTCATTTTCGTCCTCCCTAGTCTTATTATTGTCCAATTAGGGTTTTTATGTAATCTTGGGCATCCAATAGGTGTGTTTGTGTCATTGGATGAACATTTAGGTCATTTTCGTCCTCCCTAGGCTTATTCTTGTCCAATTAGGGTTTTTAACCAATCTTGTGCATCCAATAAGTTCATTTGTGTCATTGGATGAACATTTAGGTCATTTTCGTCCTCCCTAGTCTTATTCTTGTCCAATTAGGGTTTTAAGCAATCTTGTGCATCCAATATGTGTGTTTGTGTCATTGGATGAACATTTAGGTCATTTTCGTCCTCCCTTAGCTTATTCTTGTTCAATTAGGGTTTTTAACCAATCTTGTGCATCCAATAAGTTCATTTGTGTCATTGGATGAACATTTAGGTCAGTTTCGTCCTCCCTAGGCTTATTCTTGTCCAATTAGGGTTTTCAACCAATCTTGTGCATCCAATAAGTTCATTTGTGTCATGGGATGAACATTTAGGTCATTTTCGTCCTCCCTAGGCTTATTCTTGTCCAATTAGGGTTTTTAACCAATCTTGTGCATCCAATAAGTTCATTTGTGTCATTGGATGAACATTTAGGTCATTTTCGTCCTCCCTAGGCTTATTCTTGTACAATTAGGGTTTTTAACCAATCTTGTGCATCCAATAAGTTCATTTGTGTCATCGGATGAACATTTAGGTCATTTTCGTCCTCCCTAGGCTTATTCTTGTCCAATTAGGGGTTTTAGCCAATCTTGTGCAACCAATTAGTTCATATGTCTCATTGGATGAACATTTAGGTCATTTTCGTCCTCCCTAGGCTTATTCTTGTCCAATTAGGGGTTTTAGACAATCTTGTGCAACCAATAAGTTCATTTGTGTCATTGGAGGAACATTTATGACACTTTCGTCCTCCCTAGGCTTATTCTTGTCCAATTAGGATTTTTAACCAATCTTGTGCATCCAATAGGTGTTTGTGTCATTGGAGGAACATTTAAGTCATTTTCGTCCTCCCTAGTCTTATTCTTGTCCAATTAGCGTTTTTATGCAATCTTTTGCATCCAATAGGTGTGTTTGTGTCATTGGACGAACATTTAGGACATTTTCGTCGTCCCTAGGCTTATTCTTGTCCAATTAGGGTTTTTAACCAATCTTGTGCATCCAATAAGTTCATTTGTGTCATTGGATGAACATTTAGGTCATTTTCGTCCTCCCTAGGCTTATTCTTGTCCAATTAGGGTTTTTAACCAATCTTGTGCATCCAATAAGTTCATTTGTGTCATTGGATGAACATTTAGGTCATTTTCGTCCTCCCTAGGCTTATTCTTGTCCAATTAGGGTTTTTAACCAATCTTGTGCATCCAATAAGTTCATTTGTGTCATTGGATGAACATTTAGGTCATTTTCGTCCTCCCTAGGCTTATTCTTGTCCAATTAGGGTTTTTAACCAATCTTGTGCATCCAATAGGTGTATTTGTGTCATTGGATGAACATTTAGGTCATCTTCGTCCTCCCTAGGAATATTCTTGTCCAATTAGGGTTTCTAACCAATCTTGTGCATCCAATAGGTGTGTTTGTGTCATTGGATGAACATTTAGGTCATTTTCGTCCTCCCTAGGCTTATTCTTGTCTAATTAGGGTTTTTAAGCAATCTTGTGCATCCAATAAGTTCATTTGTGTCATTGGATGAACATTTAGGTCATTTTCGTCCACCCTAGGCTTATTCTTGTCCAATTAGGGTTTTAACCAATCTTGTGCATCCAATAAGTTCATTTGTGTCATTGGATGAACATTTAGGTCATTTTCGTCCTCCCTAGGCTTATTCTTGTCCAATTAGGGTTTTTAAGCAATCTTGTGCATCCAATAAGTTCATTTGTGTCATTGAATGAACATTTAGGTCATTTTCGTCCTCCCTAGGCTTATTCTTGTCCAATTAGGGTTTTTAACCAATCTTGTGCATCCAATAGGTGTTTTTGTGTCATTGGATGAACATTTAGGTCAATTTCGTTCTCCCTAGGCTTATTCTTGTCCAATTAGGGTTTTTAACCAATCTTGTGAT
The DNA here is from genome assembly GCA_037974775.1 of Cicer pinnatifidum. NCBI lineage: Eukaryota > Viridiplantae > Streptophyta > Magnoliopsida > Fabales > Fabaceae > Cicer > Cicer pinnatifidum. The sequence continues at coordinate 76,326 of JBBPBR010000118.1, read as the reverse complement.
TCCAATAAGTTCATTTGTGTCATTGGATGAACATTTAGGTCATTTTCGTCCTCCCTAGGCTTATTCTTGTCCAATTAGGGGTTTTAACCAATCTTGTGCATCCAATAAGTTCATTTGTGTCATTGGATGAACATTTAGGTCATTTTCGTCCTCCCTAGTCTTATTCTTGTCCAATTAGGGTTTTAAGCAATCTTGTGCATCCAATATGTGTGTTTGGGTCATTGGATGAACATTTAGGTCATTTTCGTCCTCCCTAGTCTTATTCATGTCCAATTAGGGTTTTTATGCAATCTTGTGCATCCAATATGTGTGTTTGTGTCATTGGACGAACATTTAGGTCATTTTCGCCCTCCCTAGGCTTATTCTTGTCCAATTAGGGTTTTTAACCAATCTTGTGCATCCAATAAGTTCATTTGAGTCATGGGATGAACATTTAGGTCATTTGCGTCCTCCCTTGGCTTATTCTTGTCCAATTAGGGTTTTTAACTAATCTTGTCCACCCAATAAGTTCATTTGTGTCATTGGATGAACATTTAGGTCATTTTCGTCCTCCCTAGTCTTATTCTTGTCCAATTAGGGTTTTAAGCAATCTTGTGCATCCAATATGTGTGTTTGTGTCATTGGATGAACATTTAGGTCATTATCGTCCTCCCTAGTCTTATTCTTGTCCAATTAGGGATTTTATGCAATCTTGTGCATCCAATATGTGTGTTTGTGTCATTGGACGAACATTCAGGTCATTTTCGCCCTCCCTAGGCCTATTCTTGTCCAATTAGGATTTTTAACCAATCTTGTGCATCCAATAAGTTCATTTGTGTCATTGGACGAACATTTAGGTCATTTTCGTTCTCCCTAGGCTTATTCTTGTCCAATTAGGGTTTTTAACCAACCTTGTGCATCCAGTAAGTTCATTTGTGTCAATTGTTGAACATTTAGGTCATTTTCTTCCACCCTAGGCTTATTCTTGTCCAATTAGGGTTTTTAATCAACCTTGTACATCCAATAAGTTCATTTGTGTCATTGGACGAACATTTAGGTGATTTTCATCCTCCCTAGGCTTATTCTTGTCCAATTAGGGTTTTTAACCAATCTTGTGCATCCAATAAGTTCATTTGTGTCATTGGATGAACATTTAGGTCATTTTCGTCCTCCCTAGTCTTATTCTTGTCCAATTAGGGTTTTAAGCAATCTTGTGCTTCAAATATCTGTGTTTGTGTCATTGGATGAACATTTAGGTCATTTTCGTCCTCCCTATGCTTATTCTTGTCCAATTAGGGTTTTTATGTAATCTTGTGCATCCAATAGGTGTGGTTGTGTCATTGGACGAACATTTAGGTCATTTTCGTCCTCCCTAGACTTATTCTTGTCCTATTAGGGTTTTTAACCAACCTTGTGCATCCAATAAGTTCATTTGTGTCATTGGTTGAACATTTAGGTCATTTTCGTCCTCCCTAGGCTTATTCTTGTCCAATTAGGGTTTTTAATCAACCTTGTACATCCAATAAGTTCATTTGTGTTATTGGAGGAACATTAAGGTCATTTTCGTCCTCCCTAGTCTTATTCTTGTCCAATTAGGGTTTTAAGCAATCTTGTGCTTCAAATATCTGTGTTTGTGTCATTGGATGAACATTTAGGTCATTTTCGTCCTCCCTATGCTTATTCTTGTCCAATTAGGGTTTTTAACGAATCTTGTGCATCCAATAAGTTCATTTGTGTCAATGGATGAACATTTAGGTGATTTTCGTCTTCCCTAGGCTTATTCTTGTCCAATTAGGGTTTTTAACCAATCATGTGCATCCAATAAGTTGCTTTGTGTCATTGGATGAACATTTAGGTCATTTTCGTCCTCCCTAGGCTTATTCTTGTCCAATTAGGGTTTTTAACCAACCTTGTGCATCCAATAAGTTCATTTGTGTTATTGGAGGAACATTTAGGTCATTTTCGTCCTCCGTAGTCTTATTCTTGTCCAATTAGGGATTTTATGCAATCCTGTGCATCCAATAGGTGTGTTTGTGTCATTGGACGAACATTTAGGTCTTTTTCGCCCTCCCTAGGCTTATTCTTGTCCAATTAGGGTTTTTAACAAATCTTGTGCATCCAATAAGTTCATTTGTGTCATTGGATGAACATTTAGGTGATTTTCGTACTCCCTAGGCTTATTCTTGTCCAATTAGGGTTTTTAACCAATCTTGTGCATCCAATAAGTTCATTTGTGTCATTGGATGAACATTTAGGTCATTTTCGTCCTCCCTAGGCTTATTCTTGTCCAATTAGGGTTTTCAACAAATCTTGTGCATCAAATAAGTTCATTTGTGTCATTGGATGAACATTTAGGTCATTTTCGTCCTCCCTAGGCTTATTCTTGTCCAATTAGGGTTTTTAACCAATCTTGTGCATCCAATAAGTTCATTTGTGTCATTGGATGAACATTTAGGTCATTTTCGTCATCCCTCGTCTTATTCTTGTCCAATTAGGGTTTTTATGCAATCTTGTGCATCCAATAGGTGTGTTTGTGTCATTGGACGAACATTTAGGTCATTTTCGTCCTCCCTAGGCTTATTCTTGTCCAATTAGGGTTTTAATGTAATCTTGTGCATCCAATAAGTTCATTTGTGTCATTGGATGAACATTTAGGTCATTTTCGTCCTCCCTAGGCTTATTCTTGTCCAATTAGGGTTTTTAACCAATCTTGTGCATCCAATAAGTTCATTTGTGTCATTGGATGAACATTTAGGTCATTTTCGTCCTTCTTAGTCTTATTCTTGTCTAATTAGGGTTTTAAGCAATCTTGTGCATCCAATATGTGTGTTTGTGTCATTGGATGAACATTTAGGACATTTTCGTCCTCCCTAGTGTTATTCTTGTCCAATTAGGGTTTTTATGCAATCTTGTGCATCCAATAGGTGTGTTTGTGTCATTGGACAAACATTTAGGTCATTTTCTTCCTCCCTAGGCTTATTCTTGTCCAATTAGGGTTTTTAACCAATCTTGTGCATCCAATAAGTTCATTTATGTCATTAGACGAACATTTAGGTCATTTTCGTCCTCCCTAGTCTTATTCTTGTCCAATTAGGGTTTTTATGTAATCTTGTGCATCCAATAGGTGTGTTTGTGTCATTCGACGAACATTTAGGTCATTTTCGCCTTCCCTAGGCTTATTCTTGTCCAATTAGGGTTTTTAACCAATCTTGTGCATCCAATAAGTTCATTTGTGTCATTGGATGAACATTTAGGTCATTTTCGTCCTCCCTAGTCTTATTCTTGTCCAATTAGGGTTTTTATGCAATCTTGTGCATCCAATAGGTGAATTTGTGTCATTGGACGAACATTTAGGTCATTTTCGTCCTCCCTAGGCTTATTCTTGTCCAATTAGGGTTTTTTAACCAATCTTGTGCATCCAATAAGTTCATTTGTGTCATTGGAGGAACATTTAGGTCATTTCCGTCCTCCCTAGTCTTAGTCTTGTCCAATTAGGGTTTTTATGCAATCTTGTGCATCCAATAGGTGTGTTTGTGTCATTGGACGAACATTTAAGTCATTTTCGTCCTCCCAAGGCTTATTCTTGTCCAATTAGGGATTTTAACCAATCTTGTGCATCCAATAAGTTCATTTGTGTCATTGGATGAACATTTAGGTCATTTTCGTCCTTCCTAGGCTAATTCTTGTCCAATTAGGGTTTTTAACCAATCTTGTGCATCCAATAAGTTCATTTGTGTCATAGGATGAACATTTAGGTCATTTTCGTCCTCCCTAGTCTTATTCTTGTCCAATTAGGGTTTTAAGCAATCTTGTGCATCCAATATGTGTGTTTGTGTCATTGGACGAACATTTAGGTCATTTTCGCCCTCCCTAGGCTTATTCTTGTCCAATTAGGGTTTTTAACCAATCTTGTGCATCCAATAAGTTCATTTGTGTCATTGGATGAACATTTTGGTCATTTTCATCCTCCCTAGGCTAATTCTTGTCCAATTAGGGGTTTTAACCAATCTTGTGCATCCAATAAGTTCATTTGTGTCATTGGATGAACATTTAGGTCATTTTCGTCCTCCCTAGTCTTATTCTTGTCTAATTAGGGTTTTAAGCCATCTTGTGCATCCAATATGTGTGTTTGTGTCATTGGATGAACATTTAGGTCATTTTCGTCGTTCCTAGTCTTATTCTTGTCCATTTAGGGTTTTTATGCAATCTTGTGCATCCAATAGGTGTGTTTGTGTCATTGGACAAACATTTAGGTCATTTTCGTCATCCCTAGGCTTATTCTTGTCCAATTAGGGTTTTTAACCAATCTTGTGCATCCAATAAGTTCATTTGTGTCATTAGACGAACATTTAGGTCATTTTCGTCCTCCCTAGGCTTATTCTTGTCCAATTAGGGTTTTTAACCAATCATGTGCATCCAATAAGTTGCTTTGTGTCATTGGATGAACATTTAGGTCATTTTCGTCCTCCCTAGGCTTATTCTTGTCCAATTAGGGTTTTTAACCAACCTTGTGCATCCAATAAGTTCATTTGTGTCATTGGTTGAACATTTAGGTCATTTTCGTCCTCCCTAGGCTTATTCTTGTCCAATTAGGGTTTTTAATCAACCTTGTACATCCAATAAATTCATTTGTGTTATTGGAGGAACATTTAGGTCATTTTCGTCCTCCGTAGTCTTATTCTTGTCCAATTAGGGATTTTATGCAATCTTGTGCATCCAATAGGTGTGTTTGTGTCATTGGACGAACATTTAGGTCTTTTTCGCCCTCCCTAGGCTTATTCTTGTCCAATTAGGGTTTTTAACGAATCTTGTGCATCCAATAAGTTGATTTGTGTCATTGGATGAACATTTAGGTGATTTTCGTCCTCCCTAGGCTTATTCTTGTCCAATTAGGGTTTTTAACCAATCTTTTTACATCCAATAAGTTCATTTGTGTCATTGGATGAACATTTAGGTCATTTTCGTCCTCCCTAGTCTTATTCTTGTCCAATTAGGGTTTTACGCAATCTTGTGCTTCAAATATGTGTGTTTGTGTCATTGGATGAAAATTTAGGTCATTTTCGTCCTCCCTATGCTTATTCTTGTCAAATTAGGGTTTTTAACCAATCTTGTGCATCCAATAAGTTCATTTGTGTCATTGGATGAACATTTAGGTCATTTTTGTCTTCCCTAGGATTATTCTTGTCCAATTAAGGTTTTTAACCAATCTTGTGCATCCAATAGGTGTGTTTGTGTCATTGGATAAACATTTAGGTCTTTTTCGTCCTCCCTAGGCTTATTCTTGTCCAATTAGGGTTTTTAATCAACCTTGTACATCCAATAAGTTCATTTGTGTTATTGGAGGAACATTTAGGTCATTTTCGTCCTCCCTAGTCTTATTCTTGTCCAATTAGGGATTTTATGCAATCTTGTGCATCCAATAGGTGTGTTTGTGTCATTGGACGAACATTTAGGTCTTTTTCGCCCTCCCTAAGCTTGTTCTTGTCCAATTAGGGTTTTTAACGAATCTTGTGCATCCAATAAGTTAATTTGTGTCATTGGATGAACATTTAGGTGATTTTCGTCCTCCCTACGCTTATTCTTGTCCAATAAAGGTTTTTAACCAATCTTGTGCATCCAATAAGTTCATTTGTGACATTGGATGAACATTTAGGTCATTTCCGTCCTCCCTAGTCTTATTCTTGTCCAATTAGGGTTTTAAGCAATCTTGTGCGTCAAATATGTGTGTTTGTGTCATTGGAGGAACATTTAGGTCATTTTCGTCTTCCCTATGCTTATTCTTGTCCAATTAGGGTTTTTAACCAATCTTGTGCATCCAATAAGTTCATTTGTGTCATTGGATGAACATTTAGGTCATTTTCGTCTTCCCTAGGATTATTCTTGTCCAATTAGGGTTTTTAACCAATCTTGTGCATCCAATAGGTGTGTTTGTGTCATTGGATAAACATTTAGGTCATTTTCGTCCTCCCTAGTCTTATTCTTGTCCAATTAGGGTTTTTATGTAATCTTGTGCATCCAATAGGTGTGTTTGTGTCATTGGACGAACATTTAGGTCATTTTCGTACTCCCTAGGCTTATTCTTGTCCAATTAGGGTTTTTAACCAACCTTGTGCATCCAATAAGTTCATTTGTGTCATTGGTTGAACATTTAGGTCATTTTCGTCCTCCCTAGGCTTATTCTTGTCCAATTAGGGTTTTTAATCAACCTTGTACATCCAATAAGTTCTTTTGTGTCATTGGAGGATTATTTAGGTCATTTTCGTCCTCCCTAGTCTTATTCTTGTCCAATTAGGGTTTTATGCAATCCTGTGCATCCAATAGGTGTGTTGTTGTCATTGGACGAACATTTAGGTCATTGTCGCCCTCCCTAAGCTTATTCTTGTCCAATTAGGGTTTTTAACCAATCTTGTGCATCCAATAAGTTCATTTGTGTCATTGGATGAACATTTAGGTCATTTTCGTCCTCTCTAGGCTTATTCTTGTCCAATTAGGGGTTTTAACCAATCTTGTGCATCCAATAAGTTCATTTGTGTCATTGGATGAACATTTAGGTCATTTTCGTCCTCCCTAGTCTTATTCTTGTCCAATTAGGGTTTTAAGCAATCTTAAGCATCCAATATGTGTGTTTGTGTCATTGGATGAACATTTAGGTCATTTTCGTCCTCCCTAGTCTTATTCATGTCCAATTAGGGTTTTTATGCAATCTTGTGCATCCAATATGTGTGTTTGTGTCATTGGACGAACATTTAGGTCATTTTCGCCCTCCCTAGGCTTATTCTTGTCCAATTAGGGTTTTTAACCAATCTTGTGCATCCAATAAGTTCATTTGAGTCATGGGATGAACATTTAGGTCATTTGCGTCCTCCCTTGGCTTATTCTTGTCCAATTAGGGTTTTTAACTAATCTTGTCCACCCAATAAGTTCATTTGTGTCATTGGATGAACATTTAGGTCATTTTCGTCCTCCCTAGTCTTATTCTTGTCCAATTAGGGTTTTAAGCAATCTTGTGCATCCAATATGTGTGTTTGTGTCATTGGATGAACATTTAGGTCATTTTCGCCCTCCCTATGCTTATTCTGGTCCAATTTGGGTTTTTAACCAATCTTGTGCATCCAATAAGTTCATTTGTGTCATTGGATGAACATTTAGGTCATTTTCGTCCTCCCTAGGCTTATTCTTGTCCAATTAGGGTTTTTAACCAATCTTGTGCATCCAATAAGTTCATTTGTGTCATTGGATGAACATTTAGGTCATTTTCGTCCTCGCTAGTCTTATTCTTGTCCAATTAGGGTTTTTATGCAATCTTGTGCATCCAATAGGTGTGTTTGTGTCATTGGAGGAACATTTAGGTCATTTTCGTCCTCCCTAGTCTTATTCTTGTCCAATTAGGGTTTTTATGCAATCTTGTGCATCCAATACGTGTGTTTGTGTCATTGGACGAACATTTAGGTCATTTTCGCCCTCCCTAGGCTTATTCTTGTCCAATTAGGGTTTTTAACCAATCTTGTGCATCCAATAAGTTCATTTGTGTCATTGGATGAACATTTAGGTCATTTTCGTCCTCCCTTGGCATATTTTTGTCCAATTAGGGTTTTTAACTAATCTTGTGCATCCAATAAGTTCATTTGTGTCATTGGATGAACATTTAGGTCATTTTCGTCCTCCCTAGTCTTATTCTTGTCCAATTAGGGTTTTAAGCAATCTTGTGCATCCAATATGTGTGTTTGTGTCATTGGATGAACATTTAGGTCATTTTCGTCCTCCCTAGTCTTATTCATGTCCAATTAGGGTTTTTATGCAATCTTGTGCATCCAATAGGTGTGTTTGTGTCATTGGACGAACATTTAGGTCATTTTCGCCCTCCCTAGGCTTATTCTTGTCCAATTAGGGTTTTTAACCAATCTTGTGCATCCAATAAGTTCATTTGTATCATTGGATGAACATTTAGGTCATTTTCGTCCTCCCTAGGCTTATTCTTGTCCAATTATGGTTTTTAACCAGTCTTGTGCATCCAATAAGTTCATTTGTGTCATTGGATGAACATTTAGGTCATTTTCGTCCTCCCTAGTCTTATTCTTGTCCAATTAGGGTTTTAAGCAATCTTGTGCATCCAATATGTGTGTTTGTGTCATTGGATGAACATTTAGGTCACTTTCGTCCTCCCTAGTCTTATTCATGTCCAATTAGGGTTTTTATGCAATCTTGTGCTTCCAATAGGTGTGTTTGTGTCATTGGACGAACATTTAGGTCATTTTCGTCCTCCCTAGGCTTATTCTTGTCCAATTAGGGTTTTTAACCAATCTTGTGCATCCAATAAGTTCATTTGTGTCATTAGACGAACATTTAGGTCATTTTCGTCCTCCATAGGCTTATTCTTGTCCAATTAGCGTTTTTAACCAATCATGTGCATCCATTAAGTTTATTTGTGTCATTGGATGAACATTTAGATCATTTTCGTCCTCCCTAGGCTTAGTCTTGTCCAGTTAGGGTTTTTAACCAATCTTGTGCATCCAATAAGTTCATTTGTGTCATTGGACGAACATTTAGGTCATTTTCGTCCTCCCTAGGCTTATTCTTGTCCAATTAGGGTTTTTAGCCAATCTTGTGTATCCAATAAGTTCATTTGTGTCATTGGAGGAACATTTAGGTCATTTTCGTCCTCCCTAGCCTTATTCTTGTCCAATTAGGGTTTTTAACCAATCTTGTGCATCGAATAAGTTCATTTGTGTCATTGGATGAACATTTAGGTCATTTTCATCTTCCCTAGGCTTATTCTTGTCCAATTAGGGTTTTTAACCAATCTTGTGCATCCAATAGGTATGTTTGTGTCATTGGAAAAACATTTAGGACATTTTCGTCCTTCCTAGTCTTATTCTTGTCCAATGAGGGTTTTTATGTAATCTTGTGCATCCAATAGGTGTGTTTGTGTCATTGGACGAACATTTAAGTCATTTTCGTCCTCCCTAGGCTTATTCTTGTCCAATTAGGGTTTTTAACCAACCTTGTGCATCCAATAAGTTCATTTGTGTCATTGGTTGAACATTTAGGTCATTTTCGTCCTCCCTAGGCTTATTCTTGTCCAATTAGGGTTTTTAACCAACCTTGTGCATCCAATAAGTTCATTTCTGTCATTGGATGAACATTTAGGTCATTTTCGTCTTCCCTGGGCTTATTCTTGTCCAATTACGGTTTTTAACCAATCTTGTGCATCCAATAAGTTCATTTGTGTCATTGGATGAACATTTAGGTCATTTTCATCCTCCCTATCCTTATTCTTGTCCAATTAGGGTTTCTAACCAATCTTGTGCATCCAATAAGTTCATTTGTGTCGTTGGACGAACATTTAGGTCATTTTCGTCCTCCCTAGGCTTATTCTTGTCCAATTAGGGTTTTTAGCCAATCTTGTGCATCCAATAAGTTCATTTGTGTCATTGGAGGAACATTTAGGTCATTTTCGTCCTCCCTAGGCTTATTCTAGTCCAATTAGGGTTTTTAACCAATCTTGTGCATCCAATAAGTTCATTTGTGTCATTGGTTGAACATTTAGGTCATTTTCGTCCTCCCTAGGCTTATTCTTGTCCAATTAGGGTTTTTAATCAACCTTGTACATCCAATAAGTTCATTTGTGTTATTGGAGGAACATTTAGGTCATTTTCGTCCTCCCTAGTCTTATTCTTGTCCAATTAGGGATTTTATGCAATCTTGTGCATCCAATAGGTGTGTTTGTGTCATTGGACGAACATTTAGGTCTTTTTCGCCCTCCCTAAGCTTGTTCTTGTCCAATTAGGGTTTTTAACGAATCTTGTGCATCCAATAAGTTAATTTGTGTCATTGGATGAATATTTAGGTGATTTTCGTCCTCCCTACGCTTATTCTTGTCCAATTAGGGTTTTTAACCAATCTTGTGCATCCAATAAGTTCATTTGTGACATTGGATGAACATTTAGGTCATTTCCGTCCTCCCTAGTCTTATTCTTGTCCAATTAGGGTTTTAAGCAATCTTGTGCGTCAAATATGTGTGTTTGTGTCATTGGAGGAACATTTAGGTCATTTTCGTCTTCCCTATGCTTATTCTTGTCCAATTAGGGTTTTTAACCAATCTTGTGCATCCAATAAGTTCATTTGTGTCATTGGATGAACATTTAGGTCATTTTCGTCTTCCCTAGGATTATTCTTGTCCAATTAGGGTTTTTAACCAATCTTGTGCATCCAATAGGTGTGTTTGTGTCATTGGATAAACATTTAGGTCATTTTCGTCCTCCCTAGTCTTATTCTTGTCCAATTAGGGTTTTTATGTAATCTTGTGCATCCAATAGGTGTGTTTGTGTCATTGGACGAACATTTAGGTCATTTTCGTACTCCCTAGGCTTATTCTTGTCCAATTAGGGTTTTTAACCAACCTTGTGCATCCAATAAGTTCATTTGTGTCATTGGTTGAACATTTAGGTCATTTTCGTCCTCCCTAGGCTTATTCTTGTCCAATTAGGGTTTTTAATCAACCTTGTACATCCAATAAGTTCTTTTGTGTCATTGGAGGATTATTTAGGTCATTTTCGTCCTCCCTAGTCTTATTCTTGTCCAATTAGGGTTTTATGCAATCCTGTGCATCCAATAGGTGTGTTGTTGTCATTGGACGAACATTTAGGTCATTGTCGCCCTCCCTAAGCTTATTCTTGTCCAATTAGGGTTTTTAACCAATCTTGTGCATCCAATAAGTTCATTTGTGTCATTGGATGAACATTTAGGTCATTTTCGTCCTCTCTAGGCTTATTCTTGTCCAATTAGGGGTTTTAACCAATCTTGTGCATCCAATAAGTTCATTTGTGTCATTGGATGAACATTTAGGTCATTTTCGTCCTCCCTAGTCTTATTCTTGTCCAATTAGGGTTTTAAGCAATCTTAAGCATCCAATATGTGTGTTTGTGTCATTGGATGAACATTTAGGTCATTTTCGTCCTCCCTAGTCTTATTCATGTCCAATTAGGGTTTTTATGCAATCTTGTGCATCCAATATGTGTGTTTGTGTCATTGGACGAACATTTAGGTCATTTTCGCCCTCCCTAGGCTTATTCTTGTCCAATTAGGGTTTTTAACCAATCTTGTGCATCCAATAAGTTCATTTGAGTCATGGGATGAACATTTAGGTCATTTGCGTCCTCCCTTGGCTTATTCTTGTCCAATTAGGGTTTTTAACTAATCTTGTCCACCCAATAAGTTCATTTGTGTCATTGGATGAACATTTAGGTCATTTTCGTCCTCCCTAGTCTTATTCTTGTCCAATTAGGGTTTTAAGCAATCTTGTGCATCCAATATGTGTGTTTGTGTCATTGGATGAACATTTAGGTCATTTTCGCCCTCCCTATGCTTATTCTGGTCCAATTTGGGTTTTTAACCAATCTTGTGCATCCAATAAGTTCATTTGTGTCATTGGATGAACATTTAGGTCATTTTCGTCCTCCCTAGGCTTATTCTTGTCCAATTAGGGTTTTTAACCAATCTTGTGCATCCAATAAGTTCATTTGTGTCATTGGATGAACATTTAGGTCATTTTCGTCCTCCCTAGGCTTATTCTTGTCCAATTAGGGTTTTTAATCAACCTTGTACATCCAATAAGTTCTTTTGTGTCATTGGAGGAACATTTAGGTCATTTTCGTCCTCCCTAGGCTTATTCTTTTCCAATTAGGGTTTTTAACCAATCTTGTGCATCCAATAAGTTCATTTGTGTCATTGGATGAACATTTAGGTCATTTTCGTCCTCCCTAGGCTTATTCTTGTCCAATTAGGGTTTTTAATCAACCTTGTACATCCAATAAGTTCTTTTGTGTCATTGGAGGAACATTTAGGTCATTTTCGTCCTCCCTAGTCTTATTCTTGCCCAATTAGGGTTTTTATGCAATCTTGTGCATCCAATAGGTGTGATGTTGTCATTGGACGAACATTTAGGTCATTTTCGTCCTCCCTAGGCTTATTCTTTTCCAATTAGGGTTTTTAACCAATCTTGTGCATCCAATAAGTTCATTTGTGTCATTGGATGAACATTTAGGTCATTTTCGTCCTCCCTAGGCTTATTGTTGTCCAATTAGGGTTTTTAACCAATCTTGTGCATCCAATAAGTTCATTTGTGTCATTGGATGAACATTTAGGTCATTTTCGTCCTCCCTAGGCTTATTCTTGTCCAATTAGGGTTTTTAACCAATCTTGTGCATCCAATAAGTTCATTTGTGTCATTGGATGAACATTTAGGTCATTTTCGTCCTCCCAAGGCTTATTCTTGTCCAATTAGGGTTTTTAACCATCCATGTGCATCCAATAAGTTCATTTGTGTCATTGGATGAACATTTAGGTCATTTTCGTCCTCCTTAGGCATATTCTTGTCCAATTAGGGTTTTTAACCAATCTTGTGCATCCAATAGGTGTGTTTGTGTCATTGGATGAACATTTAGGTCATTTTCGTCCTCCCTAGGCTTATTCTTGTCCAATTAGGGTTTTTAACCAATCTTGTGCATCCAATAAGTTCATTTGTGTCATTGGATGAACATTTAGGTCATTTTCGTCCTCCCTAGGCTTATTCTTGTCCAATTAGGGTTTTTAACCAATCTTGTGCATCCAATAAGTTCATTTGTGTCATTGGATGAACATTTAGGTCATTTTCTTCCTCCCTAGGCTTATTCTTGTCCAATTAGGGTTTTGAAGCAATCTTGTGCATCCAATAAGTTCATTTGTGTCGTTGGATGAACATTTAGGTCATTTTTGTCCTCTCTAGGCTTATTCTTGTCCAATTAGGGTTTTTAACCAATCTTGTGCATCCAATAAGTTCATTTGTGTCATTGGATGAACATTTAGGTCATTTTCGTCCTCCCTAGGCTTATTCTTGTCCAATTAAGGTTTTTAACCAATCTTGTGCATCCAATAGGTGTGTTTGTGTCATTGGATGAACATTTAGGTCATTTTCGTCCTCCCTAGGCTTATTCTTGTCCAATTAGGGTTTCTAACCAATCTTGTGCATCCAATAGGCGTATTTGTGTCATTGGATGAACATTTAGGTCATTTTCGTCCTCCCTAGGCTTATTCTTGTCCAATTAGGGTTTTTAACCAATCTTGTGCATCCAATAAGTTCATTTGTGTCATTGGATGAACATTTAGGTCATTTTCGTCCTCCCTAGTCTTATTATTGTCTAATTAGGGTTTTTATGCAATCTTGTGCATCCAATAGGTGTGTTTGTGTCATTGGAGGAACATTTAGGTCATTTTCGTCCTCCCTAGTCTTATTCTTGTCCAATTAGGGTTTTTATGCAATCTTGTGCATCCAATAGGTATGTTTGTGTCATTGGATGAACATTTAGGTCATTTTCGTCCTCCCTAGTCTTATTCTTGTCCAATTAGGGTTTTTATGCAATCTTGTGCATCCAATAGGTGTGTTTGTGTCATTGGACGAACATTTAGGTCATTTTCGTCCTCCCTAGGCTTATTCTTGTCCCATTAGGGTTTTTAACCAATCTTGTGCATCCAATAAGTTCATTTGTGTCATTGGATGAACATTTAGGTCATTTTCGTCCTCCCAAGGCTTATTCTTGTCCAAATAGGGTTTTCAACCAATCTTGTGCATCCAATAAGTTCATTTGTGTCATTGGATGAACATTTAGGTCATTTTCGTCCTCCCTAGGCTTATTCTTGTCCAATTAGGGTTTTTAACCAATCTTGTGCATCCAATAAGTTCATTTGTGTCATTGGATGAACATTTAGGTCATTTTCGTCCTCCCTAGTCTTATTCTTGTCCAATTAGGGTTTTTATGCAATCTTATTCCTCCAATAGGTGTGTTTGTGTCATTGTAGGAACATTTAGGTCATTTTCGTCCTCCCTAGTTTTATTCTTGTCCAATTAGGGTTTTTATGCAATCTTGTGCATCCAATAGGTGTGTTTGTGTCATTGGACGAACATTTAGGTCATTTTGGTCCTCCCTAGGCTTATTCTTGTCCAATTAGGGTTTTTAACCAATCTTGTGCATCCAATAAGTTCATTTGTGTCATTGGATGAACATTTAGGTCATTTTCATCCTCCCAATGCTTATTCTTGTCCTATTAGGGTTTTCAACCAATCTTGTGCATCCAATAAGTTCATTTGTGTCATTGGATGAACATTTAGGTCATTTTCGTCCTCCCTAGGCTTATTCTTGTCCAATTAGGGTTTTTAACCAATCTTGTGCATCCAATAAGTTCATTTGTGTCATTGGATGAACATTTAGGTCATTTTCGTCCTCCCTAGTCTTATTCTTGTCCAATTAGGGTTTTTATGCAATCTTGTGCATCCAATAGGTGTGTTTGTGTCATTGGACGAACATTTAGGTAATTTTCGTCCTCCCTAGTCTTATTCTTGTCCAATTAGAGTTTTTAACCTATCTTGTGCATCCAATAAGTTCATTTGTGTCATTGGATGAACATTTATGTCATTTTCGTCCTCCCTATGCTTATTCTTGTCCAATTAGGGTTTTTAACCAATCTTGTGCATCCAATAAGTTCATTTGTGTCATTGGATGAACATTTAGGTCATTATCATCCTCCCTAGTCTTATTCTTGTCCAATTAGGGTTTTTATGCAATCTTGTGCATCCAATAGGTGTGTTTGTGTCATTGGATGAACATTTTGGTCATTTTCGTCCTTCCTATGCTTATTCTTGTCCAATTAGGGTTTTTAACCAATCTTGTGCATACAATAAGTTCATTTGTGTCAGTGGGTGAACATTTAGGTCATTTTCGTCCTCCCTAGTCTTATTCTTGTCCAATTAGGGTTTTTATGCAATCTTGTGCATCCAATAGGTGTGTTTGTGTCATTGGAGGAACATTTAGGTCATTTTCGTCCTCCCTAGTCTTATTCTTGTCCAATTAGGGTTTTTATGCAATCTTGTGCATCCAATAGGTGTGTTTGTGTCATTGGACGAACATTTAGGTCATTTTCGTCCTCCCTAGGCTTATTCTAGTCCAATTAGGGTTTTTATGCAATCTTGTGCATACAATAAGTTCATTTTTGTCATTGGATGAACATTTATGTCATTTTCGTCCTCCCTAGGCTTATTCTTGTCCAATTAGGGTTTTAAGCTATCTTGTGCATCCAATATGTGTGTTTGTGTCATTGGAGGAATATTTAGGTCATTTTCGTCCTCCCTAGGCTTATTCTTGTCCAATTAGGGTTTTTAACCAATCTTGTGCATCCAATAAGTTCATTTGTGTCATTGGATGAACATTTAGGTCATTTTCGTCCCCCTTAGTCTTATTATTGTCCAATTAGGGTTTTATGCAATCTTGTGCATCCAATAGGTGTGTTTGTGTCATTGGACGAACATTTAGGTCATTTTCGTCCTCCCTAGGCTTATTCTAGTCCAATTAGGGTTTTTATGCAATCTTGTGCCTCCAATAGGTGTGTTTGTGTCATTGGACGAACATTTAGGTCATTTTCGTCCTCCCTAGGCTTATTCTTGTCCAATTAGGGTTTTTAACCAACCTTGTGCATCCAATAAGTTCATTTGTGTCATTGGTTGAACATTTAGGTCATTTTCGTCCTCCCTAGGCTTATTCTTGTCCAATTAGGGTTTTTAATCAACCTTGTACATCCAATAAGTTCTTTTGTGTCATTGGAGGATTATTTAGGTCATTTTCGTCCTCCCTAGTCTTATTCTTGTCCAATTAGGGTTTTATGCAATCCTGTGCATCCAATAGGTGTGTTGTTGTCATTGGACGAACATTTAGGTCATTGTCGCCCTCCCTAAGCTTATTCTTGTCTAATTAGGGTTTTTAACCAATCTTGTGCATCCAATAAGTTCATTTGTGTCATTGGATGAACATTTAGGTCATTTTCGTCCTCCCTAGGCTTATTCTTGTCCCATTAGGGGTTTTAACCAATCTTGTGCATCCAATAAGTTCATTTGTGTCATTGGATGAACATTTAGGTCATTTTCGTCCTCCCTAGTCTTATTCTTGTCCAATTAGGGTTTTAAGCAATCTTGTGCATCCAATATGTGTGTTTGTGTCATTGGATGAACATTTAGGTCATTTTCGTCCTCCCTAGTCTTCTTCATGTCCAATTAGGGTTTTTATGCAATCTTGTGCATCCAATATGTGTGTTTGTGTCATTGGACGAACATTTAGGTCATTTTCGCCCTCCCTAGGCTTATTCTTGTCCAATTAGGGTTTTTAACCAATCTTGTGCATCCAATAAGTTCATTTGAGTCATGGGATGAACATTTAGGTCATTTGCGTCCTCCCTTGGCTTATTCTTGTCCAATTAGGGTTTTTAACTAATCTTGTCCACCCAATAAGTTCATTTGTGTCATTGGATGAACATTTAGGTCATTTTCGTCCTCCCTAGTCTTATTCTTGTCCAATTAGGGTTTTAAGCAATCTTGTGCATCCAATATGTGTGTTTGTGTCATTGGATGAACATTTAGGTCATTATCGTCCTCCCTAGTCTTATTCTTGTCCAATTAGGGATTTTATGCAATCTTGTGCATCCAATATGTGTGTTTGTGTCATTGGACGAACATTCAAGTCATTTTCGCCTTCCCTAGGCCTATTCTTGTCCAATTAGGATTTTTAACCAATCTTGTGCATCCAATAAGTTCATTTGTGTCATTGGACGAACATTTAGGTCATTTTCGTTCTCCCTAGGCTTATTCTTGTCCAATTAGGGTTTTTAACCAATCTTGTGCATCCAATAAGTTCATTTGTATCATTGGATGAACATTTAGGTCACTTTCGTCCTCCCTAGGCTTATTCTTGTCCAATTAGGGTTTTTAACCAGTCTTTTGCATCCAATAAGTTCATTTGTGTCATTGGATGAACATTTAGGTCATTTTCGTCCTCCCTAGTCTTATTCTTGTCCAATTAGGGTTTTAAGCAATCTTGTGCATCCAATATGTGTGTTTGTGTCATTGGATGAACATTTAGGTCATTTTCGTCCTCCCTAGTCTTATTCATGTTCAATTAGGGTTTTTATGCAATCTTGTGCATCTAATATGTGTGTTTGTGTCATTGGACGAACATTTAGGTCATTTTCGCCCTCCCTAGGCTTATTCTTGTCCAATTAGGATTTTTAACCAATCTTGTGCATCCAATAAGTTCATTTGTGTCATTGGACGAACATTTAGGTCATTTTCGTTCTCCCTAGGCTTATTCTTGTCCAATTAGGGTTTTTAACCAACCTTGTGCATCCAGTAAGTTCATTTGTGTCATTGGTTGAACATTTAGGTCATTTTCTTCCACCCTAGGCTTATTCTTGTCCAATTAGGGTTTTTAATCAACCTTGTACATCCAATAAGTTCATTTGTGTCATTGGACGAACATTTAGGTCATTTTCGTTCTCCCTAGGCTTATTCTTGTCCAATTAGGGTTTTTAACCAACCTTGTGCATCCAGTAAGTTCATTTGTGTCATTGGTTGAACATTTAGGTCATTTTCGTCCTCCCTAGGCTTATTCTTGTCCAATCAGGGTTTTTAATCAACCTTGTACATCCAATAAGTTCTTTTGTGTCATTGGAGGAACATTTAGGTCATTTTCGTCCTCCCTAGTCTTATTCTTGCACAATTAGGGTTTTTATGCCATCTTGTGCATCCAATAGGTGTGTTGTTGTCATTGGACGAACATTTAGGTCATTTTCATCCTCCCTAGGCTTATTCTTGTCCAATTAGGGTTTTTAACCAATCTTGTGCATCCAATAAGTTCATTTGTATCATTGGATGAACATTTAGGTCACTTTCGTCCTCCCTAGGCTTATTCTTGTCCAATTAGGGTTTTTAACCAGTCTTGTGCATCCAATAAGTTCATTTGTGTCATTGGATGAACATTTAGGTCATTTTCGTCCTCCCTAGTCTTATTCTTGTCCAATTAGGGTTTTAAGCAATCTTGTGCATCCAATATGTGTGTTTGTGTCATTGGATGAACATTTAGGTCATTTTCGCCCTCCCTAGGCTTATTCTTGTCCAATTAGGGTTTTTAACCAATCTTGTGCATCCAATAAGTTCATTTGTGTCATTGGATGAACATTTAGGTCATTTTCGTCCTCCCTAGGCTTATTCTCTTCCAATTAGGGTTTTTAACCAATCTTGTGCATCCAATAAGTTCATTTGTGTCATTGGATGAACATTTAGGTCATTTTCGTCCTCCCTAGTCTTATTCTTGTCCAATTAGGGTTTTAAGCAAGCATGTGCGTCCAATATGTGTGTTTGTGTCATTGGATGAACATTTAGGTCATTTTTCGTCCTCCCTATGCTTATTCTTGTCCAATTAGGGTTTCTAACCAACCTTGTACATCCAATAAGTTCATTTGTGTCGTTGGTTGAACATTTAGGTCATTTTCGTCCTCCCTAGGCTTATTCTTGTCCAATTAGGGTTTTTAATCAACCTTGTACATCCAATAAGTTCATTTGTGTTATTGGAGGAACATTTAGGTCATTTTCGTCCTCCCTAGGCTTATTCTTGTCCAATTAGGGTTTTTAACCAACCTTGTGCATCCAATAAGTTCATTTGTGTCATTGGTTGAACATTTAGGTCATTTTCGTCCTCCCTAGGCTTATTCTTGTCCAATTAGGGTTTTTAATCAACCTTGTACATCCAATAAGTTCTTTTGTGTCATTGGAGGAACATTTAGGTCATTTTCGTCCTCCCTAGTCTTATTCTTGTCCAATTAGGGTTTTATGCAATCCTGTGCATCCAATAGGTGTGTTGTTGTCATTGGACGAATATTTAGGTCATTGTCGCCCTCCCTAAGCTTATTCTTGTCCAATTAGGGTTTTTAACCAATCTTGTGCATCCAACAAGTTCATTTGTGTCATTGGATGAACATTTAGGTCATTTTCGTCCTCCCTAGGCTTATTCTTGTCCAATTAGGGTTTTTAACCAATCTTGTGCATCCAATAAGTTCATTTGTGTCATTGGATGTACATTTAGGTCATTTTCATCCACCCTAGGCTTATTCTTGTCCAATTAGGGTTTTTAACTAATCTTGTCCATCCAATAAGTTCATTTGTGTCATTGGATGAACATTTATGTCATTTTCGTCCTCCCAAGGCTTATTCTTGTCCAATTAGGGTTTTTAAACAAATCTTGTGCATCCAATAAGTTAATTTGTGTCATTGGATGAACATTTAGGTCATTTTCGTCCTCCCTAGGCTTATTCTTGTCCAATTAGGGTTTTTAACCAATCTTGTGCATCCAATAAGTTCATTTGTGTCATTGGATGAACATTTAGGTCATTTTCGTCAACCCTAGGCTTATTCTTGTCCAATTAGGGTTTTTAACCAATCTTGTGCATCCAATAAGGTCATTTGTGTCATTGGATGAACATTTAGGTCATTTTCGACCTCACTAGGCTTATTCTTGTCCAGTTAGGGTTTTTAACCATTCTTGTGCATCCAATAGGCGTATTTGTGTCATTGGACGAACATTTAGGTCATTTTTGTCCTCCCAAGGCTTATTCTTGTCCAATTAGGGTTTTTAACCAATCTTGTGCATCCAATAAGTTAATTTGTGTCATTGGATGAACATTTAGGTCATTTTCGTCCTCCCTAGGCTTATTCTTGTCCAATTAGGGTTTTTAACCAATCTTGTGCATCCAATAAGTTCATTTGTGTCATTGGATAAACATTTAGGTCATTTTCGTCCTCCCTAGTCTTATTCTTGTCCAATTAGGGTTTTTATGTAATCTTGTGCATCCAATAGGTGTGTTTGTGTCATTGGACGAACATTTAGGTCATTTTCGTCGTCCCTAGGCTTATTCTTGTCCAATTAGGGTTTTTAACCAACCTTGTGCATCCAATAAGTTCATTTGTGTCATTGGATGAACATTTAGGTCATTTTCGTCCTCCCTAGTCTTATTCTTGTCCAATTAGGGTTTTAAGCAATCTTGTGCATCCAATATGTGTGTTTGTGTCATTAGATGAACATTTAGGTCATTTTCGCCCTCCCTAGGCTTATTCTTGTCCAATTAGGGTTTTTAACCAATCTTGTGCATCCAATAAGTTCATTTGTGTCATTGGATGAACATTTAGGTCATTTTCGTCCTCCCTAGGCTTATTCTTGTCCAATTAGGGTTTTTAACCAATCTTGTGCATCCAATAAGTTCATTTGTGTCATAGGATGAACATTTAGGTCAATTTCGTCCTCCCTAGTCTTATTCTTGTCCAATTAGGGTTTTAAGCAATCTTGTGCATCCAATATGTGTGTTTGTATCATTGGACGAACATTTAGGTCATTTTCGCCCCCCCGTAGGCTGATTCTTGTCCAATTAGGGTTTTTAACCAATCTTGTGCATCCAATAAGTTCATTTGTGTCGTTTGATGAACATTTAGGTCATTTTCATCCTCCCTAGGCTTATTCTTGTCCAATTAGGGTTTTTAACCAATCTTGTGCATCCAATAAGTTCATTTGTATCATTGGATGAACATTTAGGTCATTTTCGTCCTCCCTAGGCTTATTCTTGTCCAATTATGGTTTTTAACCAGTCTTGTGCATCCAATAAGTTCATTTGTGTCATTGGATGAACATTTAGGTCATTTTCGTCCTCCCTAGTCTTATTCTTGTCCAATTAGGGTTTTAAGCAATCTTGTGCATCCAATATGTGTGTTTGTGTCATTGGATGAACATTTAGGTCATTATCGTCCTCCCTAGTCTTATTCTTGTCCAATTAGGGATTTTATGCAATCTTGTGCATCCAATATGTGTGTTTGTGTCATTGGACGAACATTCAGGTCATTTTCGCCCTCCCTAGGCCTATTCTTGTCCAATTAGGATTTTTAACCAATCTTGTGCATCCAATAAGTTCATTTGTGTCATTGGACGAACATTTAGGTCATTTTCGTTCTCCCTAGGCTTATTCTTGTCCAATTAGGGTTTTTAACCAACCTTGTGCATCCAGTAAGTTCATTTGTGTCATTGGTTGAACATTTAGGTCATTTTCTTCCACCCTTGGCTTATGCTTGTCCAATTAGGGTTTTTAATCAACCTTGTACATCCAATAAGTTCATTTGTGTCATTGGACGAACATTTAGGTCATTTTCGTTCTCCCTAGGCTTATTCTTGTCCAATTAGGGTTTTTAACCAACCTTGTGCATCCAGTAAGTTCATTTGTGTCATTGGTTGAACATTTAGGTCATTTTCGTCCTCCCTAGGCTTATTCTTGTCCAATCAGGGTTTTTAATCAACCTTGTACATCCAATAAGTTCTTTTGTGTCATTGGAGGAACATTTAGGTCATTTTCGTCCTCCCTAGTCTTATTCTTGCACAATTAGGGTTTTTATGCCATCTTGTGCATCCAATAGGTGTGTTGTTGTCATTGGACGAACATTTAGGTCATTTTCATCCTCCCTAGGCTTATTCTTGTCCAATTAGGGTTTTTAACCAATCTTGTGCATCCAATAAGTTCATTTGTATCATTGGATGAACATTTAGGTCACTTTCGTCCTCCCTAGGCTTATTCTTGTCCAATTAGGGTTTTTAACCAGTCTTGTGCATCCAATAAGTTCATTTGTGTCATTGGATGAACATTTAGGTCATTTTCGTCCTCCCTAGTCTTATTCTTGTCCAATTAGGGTTTTAAGCAATCTTGTGCATCCAATATGTGAGTTTGTGTCATTGGATGAACATTTAGGTCATTTTCGTCCTCCCTAGTCTTATTCATGTTCAATTAGGGTTTTTATGCAATCTTGTGCATCTAATATGTGTGTTTGTGTCATTGGACGAACATTTAGGTCATTTTCGCCCTCCCTAGGCTTATTCTTGTCCAATTAGGATTTTTAACCAATCTTGTGCATCCAATAAGTTCATTTGTGTCATTGGACGAACATTTAGGTCATTTTCGTTCTCCCTAGGCTTATTCTTGTCCAATTAGGGTTTTTAACCAACCTTGTGCATCCAGTAAGTTCATTTGTGTCATTGGTTGAACATTTAGGTCATTTTCTTCCATTCTAGGCTTATTCTTGTCCAATTAGGGTTTTTAATCAACCTTGTACATCCAATAAGTTCATTTGTGTCATTGGACGAACATTTAGGTCATTTTCGTTCTCCCTAGGCTTATTCTTGTCCAATTAGGGTTTTTAACCAACCTTGTGCATCCAGTAAGTTCATTTGTGTCATTGGTTGAACATTTAGATCATTTTCGTCCTCCCTAGGCTTATTCTTGTCCAATCAGGGTTTTTAATCAACCTTGTACATCCAATAAGTTCTTTTGTGTCATTGGAGGAACATTTAGGTCATTTTCGTCCTCCCTAGTCTTATTCTTGCACAATTAGGGTTTTTATGCCATCTTGTGCATCCAATAGGTGTGTTGTTGTCATTGGACGAACATTTAGGTCATTTTCATCCTCCCTAGGCTTATTCTTGTCCAATTAGGGTTTTTAACCAATCTTGTGCATCCAATAAGTTCATTTGTATCATTGGATGAACATTTAGGTCA